>NJDD01003937.1:58944-104163 GCA_002245505.1 Calephelis nemesis | reverse complement strand
GTAAGGGACTTGGCGTGAAGATATGTATGTATGTATGTATGTATGTATGTAATTTAGGTTATATTCATTAACAAATTGAATCCAAGATCGAACAAGCGGTCCTAATAGTTTAAACTGTATTATATAAAAATGATTTAACCCTACTTAGAAGTTAACTCAATGTTAAAATATTTAACTCAAGTGCATTTGCAAATGGATCCTGTAGTGTTGGGCGACTAATGAGGTTACGGTGTCCTCTGAATGTCATAAAAGTTGACTATTATGGCGAGAAGTCTTTCAAATCACATTAAATATAAAAGTAAGTAAGTATCACGACTAGCCGAAGACACTAAGTCCCATAATGTGATAGGTGGCGAGCCTATCGCCAACCGGGCACATTTTCAATCCCGACCAACATTGTTTTTTATTAGAAAATTGGAAAAATCCAATCTTCTTTTTGTTGGCTGACCCGGGATTCGAACCCGAGACCTCATGCAGTCAAGTCCAACACCCGGACCGCTAGACCACAGAGGCGATCACAAAATATGACAAGCTTAATAAATGTTCCCTCCGCCGACCGCCGCAACCAGATCACCAGTCCGAGCTTGTGAAACAATTCAAAATTTCACGGCCTTCGCATGTGACAACCCTATCCAATGTTCCCACCACCCATCACCGTGACCAGACTCAGAATAGCTTCCGTACTTGGGAAATCTACCAACTTGTCACGTCCCTTGCCAACCTTGTCCAAGAACTCACCACAGAACACACCAAATTGCACTCAGTACACAGACCTAGAAACATTATCTATATTCATAATACAAAAGCCTATCTTTGTCATGAAAAGACCTCGGAATCGTAGGTACGCTAAGCCCTCATTCAACTAATTAGATAACATAGTTACGAATGTATCGAAAGAATATAAGCGTATATTGAAATGCGTGACTGTCTGGTCTGAACAGCTTTTGATGATTATTGGCTATCTAATAAACATCAAGAATAATTAATGATTATGGTTGGTGCTTCACAAGAAGTGAAATGGATTATGATTTCTGATTCCTAGCACTGTTATGATTACAGTTGTTAATGCATTTACATTTTGTTTGTACTTCCAATATTACTGATAAAATAAAGTAGTTAGATAAACGAGGTACATATATTTTTGACGTACAAATGTGATATACATAATCTATGTTCATAATACAAAAGCCTGTCTTTGTAGTAAAAAGAACTCGGAATCTTGGATAGTTGGTAACGTTAGGCGTTAGCGCTTACCCCTCGTTCAGTTAGATAACGTACTGTTACATCCCTATTTTCATTGCCAAATTGCTGAATTGCAGTTAACCCTACAATTAAGCAATAATACTATACAAAAACCCATGTTTTCCAAGTTTTCAGTCAGTTATATACATTCAGTCAAATCGCTGCCTAACGACGGACCCGGTTTCTGCCTGCCGGTTGGCCTCAGCGAGGAGACTAAATAGTATACCAGCTCCGGGTCGTACCGCCCTTCATCAGGGCCGCGAAGTCGCGTCAATGATAAAGTAAAGACAGTAGTAAAGTGTAGTGTTGTGAAAATTAACTTTATAAATAATATTATAAGTAAAGGATTGCTTCCTTAAAAGTTCTTTTTTTTTATAAGCGCCAGGAAGCCAAACCTAACAGTACGCCTCTGTGGTCTAGCGGTCCAGGTGCTAGACTTGATTTCATGAGGTCCCGGGTTCGATTCCCATGCAGCGTCAAAAAGAAAATTTGGTTTTTCCAATTTTGTAATAAAAAAAATGTTGCTCAGGATTGGATATATGTCCGATTGGCTTGCCATCTATCACATTGGGGGATTCAGTGTCTTCAGTCGTGTGTGCCCTGGTTGTCTGGATACTTACGTATATACTGAAAGGTTGTAAGCGTATATTTTAATGCGTGTCTGTCGGGTCTGAACAGCTTTTGATGAGTATTGGCTGTCTAATAAATGTCAAGAGTAATTGACGATTATGATTAGCGCTTCACAAGAAGTGAATATGATTTCTAATTCCTAGCGCTGTTATGATTAGAATTCAAAACCTTGAAATGTTAATGCATATACATTATGTTTTTACTTTCAATGTACTGAAAATTGAATAAGGTAGTTAGATAAACGAGGTACATTAATTTTTGTCTTACAAATGTGACGTCCATCACTCTTTAGTAAAACGATGAATGAACGAATGAATGTGCTTTATTAAAATACATAATATTTCATATTAGGTACACAACGGTAGGTAGAAATACTTAGGGTTAGGGATACAATATTTGTATGTAATGAATGATTATAGTAATTCAAATGTTTTTTCGAGTCTTTGCAATTCCAACTAGCGGTTGCAAAAATTGGTTGCTATGGCGATCGGCCGGTAAGTAATATACACCTAACACTCATGACGTGAAATCTTGAAACATTTAAATCATTTACATCTCGACTTTGACTTCTTGAGGTCCTAGGTTCGATTCCCGGGTCGGGCAACATAAAAAATTAGGAATGTACATTTTCTAAATTTGCGAATAAAAATAATGTTGCCAGGAATTGGATATGTGCCTGATTGGCGATAGGTAGATTATTTCGGCTGGCAACTCTCGCCTGTCAACAGCCTTTAGAAACAGCTGTTCATAATTAATTTAAAATTGTGGTATTTTATAGTTAATTTGTGTATACATTGTGTTTAAAATAAGTTAATAGTATTCCTAAACGCATTTTATGGAAAAACCTGACTAAATAGTGACAATAAGTGAAGTTTTAAGTGACTGCAGTACTTCGCACCGGCCGCACACTACTTGAACAAAGAAAATTTGAATTAGAGCAACGGAAACCTGGGGAGTATTTTTATTCTAAAATTTTTATTAAATGCCTTAACACTAATTTGAATTGTACTCCCTAACTAAACTGCACGATACACTTAACATAAATAGGTAATCTGTGTATTTTTACATTTTCAAGTAGGTCATAAAATAGGGAATTCCACATTAAGACAATAGCCACTGTAAATTAGCTAATTTCCACTTAAAACTAAATAATCTGCCACTTTCTTTTCATTACAAACCTTACTAATTTCATATCTCCATATTTCAGTAACTGTCTATTCTTTTTGTTCCTACTCTGAGCTTAGTTTTCTACCTTAAGTATTGTATTTTTCATTTCAAAAGTGGTAATTGATACAAGATAAATTTATAACATAGATCAATTTTTTTTCTCATAAGCTCCCAAATTTTTTTTTCCCTGATTTTCACATTTTGTTAATATTCAATTTATTAAATAGCTTTTTTGCAATAATTCCAGAGACAATTACTAAAATGAATACAAGGAAGATGATGCTGCAAGAATACTTCACAAGACTCAGATGGAACTCTAGGAGCAACGAGCTTTGTGTGAGCGGCTGTTAGCTGAGCGGGACGACAATGACAACTTGTAGACATGTCTGAGGAACCATCTCGTGTCCAGGTGGAGCGTGATCACCTTAGTAAAGTTATTGACAGCTTTCAAAATTATCAGTCACATTATGAAGTAGCTCTTGACCGAATTAAACTACTTGAAGAACAGCTCGGTGAGGCAACGTCATAATTGAGCCTTATGCATCAGTCGCAAAGAGAAGAGACACAATCCCACCGGAAATCATTGCATTGTGAATTGGAGGAATTGTCTGAGTCTGCAGGGTGTAGCTATAATCAAAGTGAAATTGCAAGTGACTACCATAATGTAAACTTTAATAGCAAAAATAAACTAAAAAATAATATAAAACTCAATAAGACTATTCGCAAAATGCAAAAGTGTTCAAAAAAAAAAACTTAATTTAAAAAATTTGAAGATTTGTAAAAACAAATTATTGTTTTTGAGAAGGCAGTTTAATAGTCATTGCTTAGAATCTCAAAGTAAATTAGATAAATATGAGGCTGACACATAAGTATTACAGCAGGAAATTATTTATTTAACAAATTCTTTAGAAAACATTTCAATTAAGTATCAGATAGCTGAAAAAGAAATTAAAGAGCACATTTTGTCAATGGACAGTTTACTGAATTTATGTAAATATAATGAGGACAGGTTTAATTCCTTGTTAAACAACCGAGTACCTGAATCTTGAAATCCCTCTTTAAGTTTACAACAATCAATACATTCCAAAGAGAATAATGTACAATTAAATGTATTAAGCAAAGAGTGTGACTGTCTCTCAACTAGAAATAAAAAACATTAATAAAAATATTATAATGTACAGTGACGAACTAGGCAAGAACATTAGCCCTATTCTTAATGAGAAGTTTGGAGCAAATGTATTGAATCAATGTATGCCTGGTGCTTCATATGACTACATATTAAATAGTCTTCTGTCAAAATCATATGATCCAAATAGTATTCTTATTATTTGTATTGGTAGAAGGGGGAAAGCAAATCCTTTCATTATTAAAAACTTTTTTGAAAGACTGTCTGTCCTAAATGTTAAGAAAATTTATTTATTTGCTCTCCCCTATAATAAAGGCTTTTCACAGGCTGAGAATGATATCAGATATAAATGTAATATAAAACTCCAAATCATGTGTTCCTACAGTAGTAACATTCAGTTTGTTGACTCTAATGTCTTCATTAAAATTAAGAATTCGCAGACTGAAGATAACTATTATCTTGGAAAGTATTATAAGAGACAAATAGCAAATATGCTATGTTATTTTATTTTTAATCAAGCCAATTCGTTGGCTAACTCAACTGCTTTTATTGAGCAGTCTAGTTGTATTTTAGTAGAAACTTTAGATGTTGTTCCCAATCATTTAAATTAAATTTGGAGACAATAGAGTCAACCTCTTGCAATATTCCATATAATAATAGTTGCCAATTCGAGAATGTACCAAATTACATTACAAATAACTCTGAAAACTATAATAAAACTAGTAAATGTTCTCATCTGAATTTAGTACACCAAAATATACAAGGTGTTTTGGGTAAAGAATTAGAGTTGGAGTTACATATAAACTATAATAATATTGATGTGTTATGTCTTACTGAACACTGGTTAAAAGATCATCAATACATGTTCAGCTTCAGTAATCACCAGGTAGGTAGCTCATTCAATAGGAAAACTATCACTCGTGGCGGTTCTGTTATAATCATTAAGAATAATATTAAATTTAGGGAACGTAAGGACATAGTGAATTTTTCTATTGAACGAGCTATTGAGATTGCTTGTATTGAGTATGAGCAGCTGGTTGTATTAAATGTATACAGGCCCCCATGCTCTCCGTATGAAGATTTTGAAAAAACAATGGAAGAAGTTATACTTAAGGTTTCAAATTCAAAAAAGAATATTGTAATTTGTGAAGGCTTTAATAATAATATATTGGAAAAATCTTCTTTATCTTGTAGATTTCTCAATCTTAGATAACATTTTTACAAATATGTTAGCTGTTCAGTTATAAATGAATTAGATTCTGATCGCTGTGGTCAAGTAGCTATCTTTCCTATAAAAATTGAAAAGTCTTAAAAGAAATATATTGTTTACAATCCAATAATTTCTAGTCGATTAGAACGTTTTCGGGATAATATATTAGTAAAACTTCCAAATCTACCTTACAATGATGATCCTAATAAATGATTTAATTCGTTATTTAATTTAATTGACACGGAGCATAACAAAAAAATATATAGCAAAACGGGTGTGTTTCAATAAGTGGGCAACAACCGGTATATTAATAAGTAGAAAACGGTTATTTGATTTATATTATGAAAAGTCGTATAACCATAGCATTGAATTTAAAAACTATGTTAAAGTGTATTCAAAATTGTTTAAAAGAGTATGTTCTATTGCTAAGTCTATGTATTTGAAAAACATTATTAAAAGATCCGACAACAAAATCAAGGCCACGTGGAATATTATAAATACAAAAACCAATAAATGTCAAACTATTAATGACGGGTTTGAATTAAATATAGGAGGATGTAGTGTTATAGAAGATTTAAAAATTGCAAAAGAGTTTGAAAATTTTTTCACACTAATCCCAATTTAAACAACCAAATCTCTTTGCTCATCTCCTATCTTTTCGGAATCAATATTAAATCAATCCTTAACCGAATGTAACAAAGCTTTTGAATTTACCTTTGTCGATACTAAAGACGTGGTAAAAGCTTTTAAATCACTTCAATCGAAGAAAACGCCAGACTTGTGGGGACATTCTGTTAAAACGGTTGCATCAATAATTTTTGATATTGCACCACATTTGGCCATTATATTTAACTGCTGCATATCGAATGGTGTATTTCCTGATCTAATGAAACAAAGCAAGGTAGTGAATTTATTTAAATCGGGTCATACTTCTGACCCTACAAATTTTCGCCCTATTTCAGTTCTGCCTACACTAAGTAAAATATTTGAAAAATGAATACTTACTCAGATGTCAAATCACTTCAATGTTAACAAATTGTTACATAATAAACAGTTTGGATTTACCAAAGGTTGCTCAACCGTTGATGCATCGTGGAATTATTAAAAAATGTATTTGAAGCTTGGGAGAACTCGCATGATGCATTAGGTGTATTCTGTGATCTCTCTAAGGCTTTCGACTGTGTTCATCATGATACTTTGATCAGCAAATTACGCTATTACGGAATTAAGAACAAAGCTCTTGATGTCATGATCTCATACTTGAACAATAGAGTTCAAAGGGTTAAAATAAATGGTAAAACTTCTTCGGGCTCTGCGGTTACGATTGGCGTACCGCAGGGCTCTATTCTTGGTCCATTTCTGTTTCTTGTATATATCAATGACTTACCTTATTACATAAAGGTACCACGATATTGTTTTGTTCGCGGATGACACTTCACTTATATTTAAAGTGAAAAGGCAATTAGGTAAGTATGACGAAGTGAACAATGCGATATCCAAAGTTGTACATTGGTTCACAGTTAACAATCTTCTTTTAAATGGTAATAAAACGAAATGTATTAGATTTTCAATGCCCAATGTTAGGCTAGTAGATTCCAATGTACAACTAAATGGATCTAAACTGGATCTGGTTGATTCCACTGTCTTTTTAGGCATCACAATTGATAATAAATTACAATGGGGCCCTCATATTGAGAAACTGGCAAATAGGCTTAGTTCAGCAGCATTTGCAGTTAAAAAAATAAGAACATTAACAGACGTTGAAACGGCCCGAATAGTATATTTTAGCTATTTTCCTAATTTAATGTCTTATGGGATACTTCTTTGGGGAAATTCTGCAGATATAAATACTATATTTGTATTACAGAAAAGAGCTATTAGAGCTATTTATAATCTTAAAGTAAGGGATTAAAAAAAATCTAGCCGTATACAAAACTCGTCTTCATAAAATTAGTAAATCCTTTTCGGTCAATGTATACGTTTTTACAATAAGCTGCCCATTGATATTAGAGATCTACCTATTAATAAGTTTAAAAAATTATCAAAGAAAAATTATGTCAAAAAGGCGTAAAATACGGTTTCAGATTATTTGGAAGATGAACATGCTTGGGGATAGAGATTTCAATCTCCCACTGCAATTTGTAATGTAATTTGTTGTACCTTTTATTTAAGTTAAAATTAGATTGTAATTTGTATTTTTAAGCTAGATTAAATTGTAAATATTATTATTGAAAAAAGACAAGCCCGCCGAGTTTCTTTCGCCGGATCTTCTCAGTGTGAGGCCGCGATTCCGATCCGGTGGTAGTTTAAAAAAATGTCGACGCGCACAAATACCACTTGTATGGTTCATGTGAATAAAGAATATTCTGATTCTGATTCTGATAGGCTTCCCACCTATCACATTATGGGGCTTAGTGTCTTCGGCTAATCGTGGGTGACCTGGTTATGTCTCTGCCTACCCTTTCGGGGATATGGGCGTAAAGATACACAAACACACACCTCGACATATTGAAATACTTTACAATAGTTGCTGCTTTGATTTATACTGACTTTACGTGTGGACAGTTGTGTATGTATGCAAAAAAACATAATAAAATATCCCGGTTAGAATCACCTCTCTAACATAGTAACCTGGTGTAAGCATTTTTCTTTAAAATACTGTTGTCTATATCAAAAAACTAAGAGAACAGATAGAACGCTACGCACAGGAGTGATGGTTAACAAGTCTTTAATTTCCTCTAACCAATCATAGCCTAGAAACTATTTTCGCAGCTTTTAAAAGCGTTAGAGGATGTGTTTGTTGGCAAATATGATAAAAATCAAGATGCTTAAAAACTAAATGCATCTTAATCCGACACACTTATTGCTGCAATAATAATAATACTCTACTATTCTTGAGAGTAGCCATGCAAAGCTCTACTAGAACCGATCCATCATCACTATTGTCGCCAAAGAGCCTGACATCGTGCTGATAGATCGTTTGCAGCGCCAGGCTTTTCTTGTTGATGTCACTGTTCCTTGTAACATTAAAATCGTGAAAGTATAATATATATATAATATTTTGTTAATTTTTCCTTCTCAGCTTTCACGATTTTAATGTTACAAGGAACAGTGACATCAACAAGAAAAGCCTGGCGCTGCAAACGATCTATCAGCACGATGTCAGGCTCTTTGGCGACAATAGTGATGATGGATCGGTTCTAGTAGAGCTTTGCATGGCTACTCTCAAGAATAGTAGAGTATTATTATTATTGCAGCAATAAGTGTGTCGGATTAAGATGCATTTAGTTTTTAAGCATCTTGATTTTTATCATATTTGCCAACAAACACATCCTCTAACGCTTTTAAAAGCTGCGAAAATAGTTTCTAGGCTATGATTGGAATTTCGTAGCACATGTAACTCTACGCCAAAGAGCTTCACCTTTAGTTGTTACTTTAATTCATTTTTGTTTAGGTTTAATATAAGGAAACAATTATGGCCACTTACACGTTTCAGGGTTTAATAAACTTTTAGGTAACATTGTCAGATACAGATTGATGTTAATTCTACGTTAGAAACTAAATTGGAGTTAAAAATGTAAACCAGGAACATGCAAGCGGCATTTAGTGTTGTTTTTAATATACAAATATCTCCTATTGTTTCTCCTCACTATCATCAAATTGGGTTTCAAATATATGTTGAATGCGAATGCAATTTGGTTATAATTTAGCACGCACCTGTAACAACTATTTCTTAATTACAAATATCTTCACATAAGATCTAAATGTAATTTTATCATAACTAAGCACGCACCTGTAACATCTATGATGTCTAGAGGTCACAATCATCTCTTACTATTCAGAGAGCCGCGTGTTTGTTCGCTGACCTCTCACATAAAAAAACATTTTAAATGACGCAATACTGTATTTCAAAATATATTTACGTGTCCAATGTGGGTCTAAACGTTGTAAGATACGTATTAATAAAAAGTCTTACTGATACACCTACACGATATTTATAGATTATTCTTTCGTTTTAATAATAATTCACTCATATTTTTCAAGAAATTAGAATAGGCAAATAGATGCCAAAAGGTAGTTTCCTAGTTTGAAAATATCTGCTTAATTCAAATTTATTTCCTCAGCTACTGCCCATCTATGAAAGCCATAGAAGTACAGCGTCAAGAAAATTAATGCATTTCAATTTGTTTTCCAGTCGAGCTATAATTTAAACTCTCGTAGCACTGCTACGGCTACAGTAGTTGAGCTCATTTATTTAAAAAAATATATTATTATATTTCACGCCCTCGATAAGTAAGGCAGAGGCATAACGATTAGCTGAAGAAACTAAGTCCCACAATATGACAGGTGGCAAGCCTATCGCCAACCGGGCACATATCCAATACCGGGAAACATTATTTTATTAGAAAATTGAAAATGTACATATTCTAATTTTCTTGTTGTCCGACCCGGGAATCGAACCCGGGACTTCAAGAAGTCAAGTCCGACGCCAGACTGCTAAACCAAATTCTTTGAAAAATCAGCACATAAGCACCCGAGTCTCTAAGTCCAAAAGTTTTGAAGCCACAGACCGACAGACACACACACACACGCACACAGACACGTCCAACTTACATCACCCGTTTTCGTCGGGGTTTAAAAAACGCAGACAAATAGCCTTTGAGTATTAAATAACTAAAGCATATTTAAATACATCTTGGGTCAGGTAGAAACTAAATATAATGTTCGTAATACCCATTGTTACATAATACCTTTTGTAATATCTACAACACAAAGTAACGTTACCATTCGAGTAGGTCACGTATATTTAGTTTGTAATTGTGGGGACGCATAAATTGTCTGGCCGCCCAGACCTGTCACTTTTGTTGTTAGATTACGTTGTTTGTTGAATTTAATTTGTAGAATTTTAATTATCCGACTACAATAGCTAAGGTTATAAATTCGACTGTATATTTCTTTGTATGTTTGTCACGCAATTACTCGGCCAAAAGCCAACCGATTTTCTCGCCGACTAGCCTTAGCTTTTAGAAAAAAGGTCATGATTCCGAGGTGATCCTGTATTAGTTTTATAATGATCTCACTAGTGATGTTAGAGTTATACTTAACTAACGGCCTCGACTTCCCACGGCTATAAAATATACATATAAACCATTCTCTTCAATCACTTAATTTGTTAATAAACCGCATCAAAACATAAAATTTGCTTAAATCTTTAAAAATACTTTACATAGGATTGCATAACATGTGCCCGGTTAGCGATAGGTTTGCCTCCTATCACATTGTGGGACTTGTGTCTTCGGTTACTCGTGGGTGCCCTGGTTGTGCCTCTGCCTTCCCTTTGGGATATGGGCGTGAAGGTACTTCACTTTATTTTTACATCAAAAAGAGAGGTGTTGTTGTAAGTTAGATATGTATGAGTGTATGTCTGTCAGTGGAATCATAGCTTTTGAAGTGACGGATATCTCGGTGGTTCATCAAACATTTTTAATTTCAAGATTATTATATTAGATATTATTTTCACATTCGAAAATTTTAAAAATACTTTTATTTACTAACCACCCCTGGTTAAGGTTTAAAGCCTTTTACGACGCTATTCACTTACTACACCAACGCCAAAATAGTGGACGCATTACAATGCCATTGTTGTACGAAATTAAACATACAAAGTTCAAGGTAATCTCTAGACTAATTATACCACCACCATTGTTATATTTACAAAGGATGTTTCACGTTAAGTGCTGCTTACACAGCTTTTACTCGTGAATACTAAACAGTTCACTCGAGGAAGATCAAAGCAAAACCCTTTACTTATTCTGACATGTGAGATTAAGGGCTCATTCACGTTTGAATTGCGCTCAACCCAAAACATATCGAAATAATTTTATTCACACACTATCTGAACTCGCTACTTTTTCCGTTTGAATTTCATATAGAAAATCTTTATTTGATTTAGATATTTTTTAAATATCCCTAGAAAGTTACACAAATTGAATCCAACCTCAAAGTAAGCAAATTATATGGTTGTGTTATGGGTGTTAGTCAACGATTCTAGTACATAGAAATACTTATGTAGATACCAGAATAATATTAACTAGGTTTTAGACCCGGAAATGCAGGTATCTAAATATTTATCACACAAATGCCTGACCGTCGGCAGAATCGAACCCGAGACTCGTGGGTGGGCAATTAAGCGTGTATGCTGTTCTCAAGAGCAACTGGCGGTCTTAAATAAAAGTGAGCTTAGTTACTTCTTAACATATCAGCTACCTGCCAATGAAAGTGTCTTCAATATCGGTCAAGCCGTTTCAGATATTAATCGGAAAAAAGGAAGACAGACAAAAATTTTGAAAATGTTATTTTGTAAATGAACCGTCTATACATTCATATTATATCATATTATTACAAATAAGAAACGATTATTTTAATATGTATTAAAAGCAAACAATATCATTACGTTTAATTATATTGCAATTATATAACGCATTATATACCGCATCTACCTATCTATGTATATTCAGAATACTTATGCACACTGTAAAAAGCATCTATCAGATATTCATTTTATTTATTTATACAAATAGCAATCACAATATATAATTTTAAGTAGGAAAAAGACTTTTAGCGGGATTGAGACAAAATATAGTCAAAGTTATTTCATAATTGCTTGATGTCGTGCACATAATGAATAAAATGTATGTATTTTGGCGGTATTTTGTTCAGTTAAAGTGGAAAAGTTTGCGAGTATGTATGTATATATATTTGTTACTCTTTCACGATCGATTGGCTAGACGGATTTGTCTAAAATTTGGAACACAGATATATTATTTTTATATTTTTATTATATTTAACATAAAGACTACTTTTAATGCTCATGGCAAAACGGATTCTTGTGAAAACGCGAGCGAAGTTGCAGCCAAAAGCTAGTAAGATACAAATCCAGGACATTCATGTCTTACTTTTTTTTTAGTTTCCATATTTTAGTTTTAATTCATATATAGCTAATATTATTTTTATCTTCTTTTAAGAATTGGTATGATTTATCAATATCTCTATGAAATGAAGACGAAACTACTGAACGGATTTCAATAAAATTTTGTAAATTTGTATATTTTTCTGTTATATCTAATAGTTAAATATGTAACTAGTAATATAATTACCTACATCTAATAGTTTAATATGTAAGTACTAATGTAAATATAATTCATAAAAGGGTAAAATCGGCGATGAAAATTTGTTTGAAACTCCACACCGACCAAGTAACAAGTTATCAAAACTTGATGTCGGCATGTCGATACTAAGGTGCTGCGTGGCAGTTCATCCTGTAAACAACCGCCACATCATAGTTTTGCCGCCGTAACGTCCGTGCTTGCCGTTGACGTGTTCCGGTTCGAAGGATTAGGTAGCCGGTGTACTTACTTTTGTTCGAGGTCTAGCATCCCGGCTTGGGTCGGAAACGCACCATTACCATCTTTGATGTCTGTAGGCGGCGTGAATTTCTTACTGGCAGTAAATCCGTCTGCTTATTTCCCTTTCAATATCATGAAAAAATATCTGTTTCCTTCCATTTATTTGGCTTTTCCTATCGTCGGGAATTAGTAAAACTTCCAAATATCCATATTTTTAAATGAAGAAATACTTGTACTGTTTTACATATCATGTAATTTATTATTTGACATGTAAAACAGTATATGTGTTTCTTCATTTCAAAATATGTTTACTTCGAAACACAATTAATCAAATCTTTTAAGTAAAATAAATATTGCCTTTGAACTTCAGTTACAATCAGCGTAATATTGAATTAATAAAAGCCGATGGAACTCAGCCTCGCATATCTTTCTAATAAAGTTGTATTTTTTACAAATAAACAATCTGAGGAGGCCTAAAAAGTCTTTTTAAGAAAACGTCGCAAATATTATATTAAGGGGATTTATGAAAGGTTAATTTGATTTTACTTTCAATTTTACTTGGTATCAAAACAAAAATATATACTACTTACTGTTGCCCACGGCGTTGCCCTCGTGGCTAATGGTCCCACAGGAACATTTTTCGGGATAAAAACTGTCCTATGTGTTAATCCAAGTTACCTTCTATATGTGCGTCAAATTTCATGAAAATCGGTTCAGCAGTCTTTACTTGAAGGAGTAACAAACTAACAAACATACAAACTTTCACATTTCTAATTTTAATAGGATCTATATCAATACTAATAATGTAATTTTCCATATTAATGTCCGATTTCGACGACTTTCGGATGATTCCAGAATAAATTGGACGCCTTAAATCCAAATCCGCAACAAAATACATTTGAAAAATTGCTGTGTTACATAAATCGTACTGAGCATTAATAATTCCGGGAAACATTCTCTATTTTTGTTGAATGTTGAAGTTTATATAAAATCTGAAGGCACGGGAGTGTCCCCGCCAAGACGAGAAAAGCGAAGCGTGAGAGCACTACTTTATCACCTTTTCTTTAAACGTTTCGTTGTTTCTTTGAACTCCATTACTTGGTTTTGGCTTAGACCAGATAAATAGTATTTTTACGATATGGCGGTTGTAGCAAACAGATAATGTTTTATCCGTATAGCTGTGACACTATATTTAAACCAAAATGTTATAGCTTGGATGTAACGCTACCGTCATATGGGTGTTTAAAAAAATTACACATATTATTACTTTCTACTACGCTATTCTATCGTAGTTCTCAATAAAAAAACGTTCATGTCACATTTTTTGACTAAGGTATAAAGTTGTCAATTTAGAAATTATAGAATTATAGAGTTTAGACAAAGAAGCTTTGTCGCGACGTGACATCTGATAATGGTCTCGTATGGCAACATTTTACATGAAAATGTTTTGAATGGGATAGACAGTATCTGAGTACTTTGATCGTGTACTGTCAAATTAGGTCTCCCCATCAGTTTTGTTGATGTTTTATCTGCTATTATTTCCACACGATCGAACCATCGTAGCAGCGATTATAATTATAATTTACTGTGGATTAAAACAATGTTGTGACATACACAACGAAGGCTAATGAACCCTATTGGTTCTCTATTGTTGAGTCGACACCCAGCATTACATACTGGCTCACTTGCCTCTCAGTCAAACTTTCCTTATAGGTGAGCATAGATTAAATAGGTAATTACCAACAATGCTATTGGTGGTAGAGTGCCGTGCAGTAACTTACCCAGGTAGTGATCTACCACCTTTACCTATTACTGTCACCAAAATGACTCTGTCAAGGTCCGGTCCAGAAGGTAAGGTAGCCAGTAGTCTTTTGCAATTGACATAAAGTGGCAAGATCGGATCTATACCATCTATGGCGTCCTAAGTTCATGGTTGAATCTTACCATCAGGAGAGTCGTGTGCTTGTTTGTGGTCTTCTCACACGAAGAAAAAAAAGTAAAGCAATCAGCGTTTGCTAAAAGCTTCCGTTTTAGGTTGTTACAAAATCAGTTGGGAGCAAATGGTTTTACCAGTAAAATGTGCATTAGGGCCACCAATTACGGGAAATTACCGGAAAAAATTATTACGGTATTTTCATCTTGGCTCGTTAAAATTGTGATGTTTAAGTTTTATGGTTTATTTGTATATGTATATATTTTATACAAAGCAGGGTATCTCTTCTGCTTAGTGAATATCTCCTGAATACCAACTAAGAAATTTGCTTTCTTTTTAACCGACTTAGAAATAATAATAATTAAGGAGGTTAAGTGCTTTCCATTTTTTCTTACTCTCCACCCACCCTTACCATATGTGTCACCCTTACCTTCTACTACTTTCTTTTATTTTTTTATATTTATGATATTAGAAGGCAAAGAAGCAGATGGGTTTCCTGATGGTAAGAAATTCACGCTGTCTAGAGACAAGAAAAGTATTAATAGTGCGTTACCAACCTGACAATGGGATGTTAGACTTCGAGCAAAAGAAAGTTTATCGGCTACCTTTTCCTCCGAACCGGAACACGTCAATGGCAATCACTGATATGATGGCGACAGGAATAGTTAAGGCGTTGGTACCAATCTGGGCGAGTCGTTGCGATTGTTAATCTGTCAATCCCCATAATAATCCTATGGGGGTAGATTCTGAAAAATAAAGCATCGTTTGTTTGGAGTCGGGCCTTTAATTATACGTATCAAACAAGGAAGTACTTTCAAGCCAATGACTCTGAAGAACAGGTAGAAGTGCAACCAGGTCACCCACGCTTAGCCAACACCGCAATTAATATCTATCTAGTTCACTGTGCATATCAAAATTTCTTTAAATTCGATCCAACGGTTTGGCGTGAAAAGTAACAGACAGACAGACGCATATCCTACCTATTAATATTATAAATGCGAAAGCTTGTATGTATGTTTGTTTGTTACTCCTTCACGAAAAAAAAAACTGCGGAACTGATTTTCAAGAAATTTAGCAAATTTCATGAAAATCGGGTAACTTGGATTAACACATAGGATAAAAAAGTTTTTATCCCGAAAAAATGTTTCTGTGGGACCATTAATCACGCGGGCAACGCCGCGGGCAATAACTAGTACAATATAAGTATGGATGGATAGATTTTTTATAAGATTAGATATTCAAACAAGTAGACACTTTTATTGATATTAAGACGTAAGTGCCGCCTGTAGAAAACAAGGATCATAGATGGTGCAGAATACTAATGCGTTTCTACCCTTCTGACGACGATTACACCTGTGCCAAATAGATCTTTATTTTATAATACAAGCAAAATACAGACATCTTCAAGCCATGTTCCTTACGAATTGGACGGAGAGTATCGTGTGCTAACCAGATGTAAAGAAAAGTGTATAAGGTGAACTTCCTCTCTATCCTTGGTTTTATACAGGTGTCCATAGAAGTTACGTCAAGTTAGCACTAATACCATGTTCTGGACATTTTCCATCAACAAATTTTGCATATTTTAATTTAAAAAAAGCACCCTGCGCCGTCCTATTCGCGCAAGCGCCCTGCGACGTCTTACGAATTTTCGTTTATTCCATTCATTCCAAAATAAGTGCGCAACGCTGTTAGATAAGTTTTCACTTCAAAAAGCTAAACAAAAAATTCTAAAATAGGAAATTTTGTCATGTTGAAATGTTTTTTGCAATTTTTCAAAAAAAATCATCATGTCATTAATATAGTACACCGAATTGGCAAAATTATTTTGTGAGCTGGTTAACAAGTGTCATTTAGATACAGTATTGAATTTTAGTATTTTTTAATTCTTTCTTTATTTTAATATTCTGGACAAAAGTGTAATCAGGGACGATGGGGTTTGCATGTCTCTCAACAAAGCCCATTTTAAACATTAGATTAAAAAAAGACTTGACGTGATTTCGGATAAAACCCGAGTGATTTGGCCAATGAATATATTCCTGTGTGTGTGTACACACACATTCATGTGTGTATAGTACATTCGCATTGTATATATCTGTAAGCAAAAGCACTGTAATTGAGTAACAAACTTTTCTCAATTAAATTTGTTAAGCTTTTTTATTTTACGAAAACGAACGTTAGTTATTTGTATATTTATATAATTGATTTCAAATAAAATACTTTTACATTTTCATTTCCTCTATATTGACCCTTGTTACATGACAATCTGGAAACGACCAACTCTCGCCCCGTAATACATGGTACATACATACGGTTACAGTGCTATACAATATACATACCTAAGCGTTCGTTACTTCCCTCCTACAGAACTATGTGGCTAATTTTATTTCATTAATTTATATAATACTAGCTGTTGGCCCGCGACTACTTCAACAAATTATAGTAGACACTATTATCAAATTTTTAAGACTATAATTCTTAGGTGGGAGATTTTTAAGAAAAATAGCCTAGCTTAAATTTGGAAGTTTAGCTATATGCATATCAAATTTCATCAAAATCAAAACAGCTTAGTTCAAAGTCCGACCTTTACCTATATTCACATCAAATGTCATCAAAATCGTTTTAAAGGTTTATGGTGGTGGAAGTGAGGATGGCATGGGAGTCTAAAGCTTATTTAGACAGTTACCCATTGGCGTCAGATTATAGCATGAGAGATACCTCGAACCATGTCTAAACGCCTCTCTTATCCAATATTTATATTAAGGGCTACACCTAGAGAACCTAAACTATCTATTTTTTTATTTGAATTTATAAATCAATACCTATGTCAGATTGATGAACCATCGGTTTATTGCAACCCAATAACTGTATGTTTATATTATATTCTAACGATTTGAGCGTAACGTACGCATTGGAGACAGCATGTACACTATTAGTAACTGATATGCTTGTCTGCAAGTGTGTGCGTTCGTGTGTTAGTGCGTGCGTGTGTGTGTATGTGTGCATATGTGTGTCCGTGGTAAGATAACTTTTAAACGAATGGACCGATTCCGACGCATATTTATTTTGCTTAAAGCTAACGTGAGCAAAATGGTTCTTAGCTAAAGCTTGTAAATTTAATTGGGGGTCGTTGAAGATTTCCCACATTTTAGAGTTATATTTTTATTTTCCACAATCCTATATCTACGTTATAAATAATAGACATTTTCGAGTCTAGGGTACTAAACGAAGCCTATGTAACTATTTAGCGTTCTAACTAATTTCAAATACCAAACTATCTAACGTCGTCGCTTCGTCCGTGAAATATAAAAAAAAACTTTCGCATTTAATCCACACAATTCATTTGATTCACAATAAATAAATAAAAAATACTCGTCTATGTGGAACTGTCGCAATGTTAATATATTTGTTGTCGTGAAAATTCCGAATGTTCTAATAATTACTTCCCACGGGACACAATTTACTGCTCCAACTGCCTGTGAGAGACTGATGACCTCCATTACAATACCAGAATGTACTTCTACTATATTGAAGTGCCAATTTCTATAAATGGGCTTTTAAATTTGGAGTTCCTAGCCTTTGCCCGCGACTTTGCCCAAGTGACATTTTTATAGACGAGGAGGTAAACAGTTACTTTGAGCAAAGTAATCACCGCCGCTCACGGATATCCGCAACATCAGGAGCATAACAGATGCATTGACGATTTTTAAGGAATGAGCTCACTCTTTTTAAGGTTTCTAAAGGTACATGCATTAGGAAACTGGTGACTGGTTCCACAAAGGTATTAAACGAGGAAAGAAATATTTTCGAAATCGTACGGTAGTGGAATACGACGCATCAACGTGATAGTCGAGATACTTTCAACTCTGACGCGTGTTTGAAGATAATATTCAGGATCAGTATTTAAAAATTCTTTCCCCATTAATTTTGGTAAGTATATCACAAATTTAAATGTAATTAAAACCCCCCCGGTCATGCTCAAGGAAGATAGAAAGGCGCTAGTGTTGAGGAGCTCTGCTCAAAGATGCTAAAGATCACAATTTAAGTTGGCGAAGTAATTTTATCAGGACATCTACCTCAATATTTTTCTTGATATATTTAAATAAAGACAAATGGCATGTTTTTCAGTTCCCTCATATTAAAAAAAATAGACAAAGTTTTGTTCCAATTCATGCACTAAGAGGCAAATGTAATATCCTCTCAAATCTAGGCTTTCACTGTTATATCTTAAAACCTTAAATATTAAAACCCTTTTTATCAAAACTCGTCCAACCTTGTAATAACACCGACATTCCTGTAATTATAAAATGTAAGTATCTTCACGCCCGTATCCCCGTAGAGACAGGCACAGGTACAACTAAAACACCTACGACGTCCCACAATGTGATAGTTGCAAGTCCTTCGCCAATCGGGCATATCCCATCCCGGCAACTTTATTGTTTGTTAGGAAATTAGGAAAACACGTTTTCTTTTGGTTGGACGACATGGGGATCGAACCTGAGACCTCATGAAGACAAGTCCGACATCGAACCACTAGACCTCAGACTGCACCGAGATTCATATACCATCCTAATATATATAAATCACGTGTCACATTGTTTGTCCGCGATGGACTCCTAAACTACTTAACCGATTTCAATCAAATTTACACACCGTGTACAGTTTGGTCCAACTTGAAAGATAGGATAGCTTACATCTCAATTTTTGATCAAAAAAATTACCATCCGAGCAGAGCCGGAACAGGCAGCCAGTAATTTATAAAATGAAACCTAAAATTTAGGGAAAAATGCTACCAACAGTTTAACTGCATAATAGCGAGAGTTTTAGCAAAGCAAAGATATTAAATAATTCTCGCTAGTCGATAGTAACGTAATCCAATTTTAAAATGCACTTCGCTTTTAGTTTCGTTCATTCGAACAAAATAAAAATTAAAAAAAATGAAAAAATAAAGTATCTTCACGCCCATATCCCTAATGGCTTGGCAGAGGCACAAGCATGGCTCCCACGACTAGCCAAAAACACTGGAACTTAGTGCTATGAACTTAGAACTTAATGTGATAGGGGCAAGATTACCGCCAACTAGGCACATATCCAATTATTTTTATTAGAAAAATGAAGGTATGCGCACATTTACCACTTTTTTAAACGAATGTTTGCATGAATACCACTAAATGATCTTACCATGATTCTGTCATGCTTGTAAGGAAGGATAGCCGTTTGACCCATTCCTATCGCAGTCCGACAGCGATGCACCTGTAATACGTATGGTGTCTATAGCCCGAAATTGTCTCTTACCATCAAAAGACCCATGTGCTTGTTTCCTAATAGGTCAGAGAACAAGCTAATATAAAAAAAAAACGATGGGTTGCACTCCGGGAGCGTCAGCAGAAGTGAAAACTTGAATATTAACGTTGTGCATTTTTGAGATTATGGAATGGTTAGGAAATAATTTTGCAGGGATTGCTTTAATTATCAGTATGAAAGTACTATCATTTATGTGGTAGAAAACAATATTCATATATTGCGCTACATCGTACACAAACATGACAACACGAACATTTGCGCGCAAGTGCCCTGCGCCGTCTTATTCGCGCCTTACGTCTTACGAATTATCGATCAGGTTACGTGTCCTATCGTGAGTTTAGAAGTTTTTACCCATTCCAAAAAAAGTGCGCAACTCCGCTGAAGTAGTTTTCAGTTCAAAAAAACAAAAGATAATATGTAAATAGATGCCAAGAAAGACACCAAAGCCATAGAAAAACCTTAAGCCATTGTAAAAGTAGGTACAGTAAGAAATTGTATCTACATTCTACAGCCACTTTCGTACCTTCTAACTGGAACAAGGCAATGACCACTGATGTTAGCGCAAAAGTTTTAGGGCTTACCTGTAACAAATAAAAATATGTCATTAAAAAGTGATCCGCTGTCTGTCTGTCTGTCTCAAGGCTATATCTTATAAACCATGATAGCTAGAAAGCTGAAATTTTCACAAATGATGTATTTCCGTTGCCGCTATAACAACAAATACTAAAAATTAAAAAAGTAAATAAACAATAAATATTTTTTTGTATTTTTTTTTGTTTAATTTTAAAAACGGACGCTTCAAATTTTCACAGAATATTTCAAAATAAATAATCAAATAACAATAAATTGAATAATAAAGGGGGGCTCCCATACAACAAACGTGATTTTAATAGATAGATAGTACGGAACACTTCGTGCGTGAGTCCAACTCGCACTTAGCCGGTTTTGTTTTTCATATTTGTTAAATTTTTTTCTAAATATTTTTTTATTATTGCCCTTTACTTTGTCTATATTTCAAAGTTAAAGTTCTTTCAGAAAACCGTTTATCATGTTATTTCATGAGTTTTGAAATCATTAATCATTTTGCTTTTCATTTACTAGCCGACCCGGTGAACTGCGTACCGCTTGACATTAACAGCTATTAAGAATTTGTATGGATTACAGTATTTTTATTGCAAATTTTTCCAGTTTTTATTTACACAAGAACCTTTTCCTGACAATAACTACAAAATTGGTTTTTCCGTTCCGGCGCGATTCAAGGTCCATGCGAGATGTATATTGGTATCATTGACTAACACTCATTACTTGTTTTCCTTTGTTTTCTTTTAATCTTTGACAAAAAAGTCTGTAGCATTCACTAAGGATAGATTTTGTAGGGAATTATCGAAAATTTATGGTATGTATGGTATGGTATTTATGGTATGGTAATTTTATGGTAATTTGTTTTAAATCCGACGCAAGAGATCGTCTTTCTAGATAATGACTAGTTTCCGGTTCTAGGATCTTAAATGACCGGGGTTTCTGGGAAATTAATCCAGTTTGCTACGTCCGGACCGCTTTGTTATGTAACAAAGGGCAGTAGTGTTTGGACAAATTCCCAGAATTTCTATATAATAATATTTTACTTATCAATCAGTGGATTTCCACTAAATAAGATTCAATTTCCAAGTGAATTGTTAATTGAAATTCCCAGAATTACTATATGATAATATTTTACTTATCTATCAGTCCACTTAATAATATTCAGTTTCCCCATGAATTATTAAGTAATTAAATAAGTGATTTACGCTAATTTGTAAATCGATTACCAAAAGTAAGAGATTCATAATGCTATTTTATGGTTTTTGTGAATGTTACCTCTGTACTTTTTCGTGTATGAATAATTTTAGTTTATTTTTTTAAAAATAAATAGCCATTCCAAATTTAAAAAGAGTCAAAGATCTTTGCAGCAATACCATTTAGTAATTAATATTTGATTAATATTAATTAAATTGCCTCTGTGGTCCAACGGTCCAAGTGTTAGACTTGACTTCACGAGA
The DNA here is from genome assembly GCA_002245505.1 of Calephelis nemesis. Classification (NCBI taxonomy): domain Eukaryota; kingdom Metazoa; phylum Arthropoda; class Insecta; order Lepidoptera; family Riodinidae; genus Calephelis; species Calephelis nemesis. Next base: position 82,109 of record NJDD01003937.1, on the reverse strand, counting down.
AACCGGGTTCGAATTCCGGGTAGGGTAACAAAAACAAACAGTGAAATTTTCTATTAAAAAAATGTTGCTCAGAATTCGAAATGTGCCCGGTTAGCGATAGGCTTGCCACCTATCACATTGTAGGACTTAGTTCTTCAGATAGTCGTGGGTGTCCTGGTTGTGCCTCTGCCTACTTCTTCGGAGATATGGGCGTGAAGATACTTTTTTATTAGTCAGTTATTACGTTTAAAAATAATAAAGGTAAATAAATAGTAGACGGCTTTTCTGAGGTTAAGAGACAACAGTGGCCTATAGCTGGCATAGATGTTACAGGTGTGACGTCGTCCTATGCCTGGGATGTTGTGTAAGACTACCTGCTACCCTACCTGCTGAAAAAGACACTGTATTAATGGTGGAAAGAACAGGTAAAACGATCCAAACCCGGGCAAGTTGCTGCACAGCACTCTACCAAACAGTGGTCTGTTGGTAATAACATGTTTAGCCTGTGCGCGCCTTTACGAGCTGTATAGCAGAGAGGCAGATGGTCTATTCTTCTCAGAGGACTCGGACCAACACCGGAAAATATATATAATTAAGCATAGTCAAACTGCTAAAACCGACTCCAACTATTTCATTGGGTACCACGTTGCGATTTAATCTTTCCTTTTTCAAAAGATAGCAAATGTTTCCTAAACGACCGCACATAAATTTTATCAACATTCTTCTAGTAGTTTTTGAGGTACACTATTAAGTATGACTCAAAAACCGCAAGTCGGATCACGATAAAACCAATACGAAACCACCTCGGAATCATGACCTGTCTATCTAAAAAAGAGCTATTAAAATCAGTTGGCTATTGGCCGAGTACGAAACGTTTTAAAAAAAACACAGTCCAATTGAAAACCTACTCCTTTTATAGAGTTTTTTTATGATATTGGAATGCAAACAATCAAGCGCATTTCCTGATGGTAAGAAACTCACGCCGCCTAGAGACACCAAAATGGTGCGTTGCCAACGTGACGCCAGGATGTTAGGCCTCGAGAAAAAGTAAATTTACCAGCTAGTTTACCCTTCAAACCGAAACACGTCAACGACAAGCACAGACGTTTTGGTGTCAGGCGGTGGTAAAACCGTGACATCCTACTATACCACCTAGTAGGATGTCACGGTTTTAGTGACGGTAAGCCTATGCTCGCCTTTTACGAGCTGCCTAGCAGGAAGGTAGATTATCTATTCTGCAAAGGCGCCCGTACCAACACAAAAATATGAAAAATCTCAGATTTTGGTTTTTTAAGACACTTTAGTTATTTCAAAATACAGCTATACAATAAACTATTTTATATTTCTGTGTAACTTTTGGCTACGTTATTTACATTTCGTCCAAGCCCTCTGTTTAAAATTCAGTTCCTGATATTGTCTGGGTTGCGTTTTGAATATGAAAACAATGTCGGCACTGATGTTTCAAAATTGTAAACTACATAAAAGCTCGCTTTCAATGTTTATTTTCTTGTAGAAAACAAATAACCACTCGTATATTTTCTTTGTGCTTTGAAATCTACGTCGAATGTAGATAAAAAGCTATTACCTAACTAGCTATGTTTTCCCTGTATTGGTCCAGGCTCCCTTACAAAATAAACCATCTGTCTTCCTGGCAGGCACCTCGTAAAAGGCGAGCATAGGCTTACCGTTATTAACACCATGACGTCTGACTAGGTGGTAGAGTTTCGCAGCGACTCTCCGGATTGGTTACCGGCATAACATCATTACTTGCCGTCGACCTGTTAGGTTTCGAAGGATAAGGTAGCCGGTAAACTTACGTTGTTCAAGGCCTAACACGGCTTAAGTTAGCAACGCACCGTTACCACCTTTGATGCCTCTAGGTATCGTGAATTTCTTACCATCAGGATTTTCGTTTACCTTTCAAAAACTAAGCATGATCTGTCCACCAAAATAACACCCCAAAGGAAGCAAATTATATGATTTTTTTATGAATGTCAATCAACAATACTAAAAAGTAAGTAAGTATCTTCACGCCCATATCCCCGAAGACGTAGGCAGAGGCGCAACCAGGGCATCCACGACTAGCCAAAGACACTAAGTGCCGCAATGCGATAGGATCGGAAATCAAACCCGGGACCTCGTGCAGTTAAATCTAATAACTGGACCGCTAGACCACGGAGGCGATAACATAATACGTTGTTAAATACCTATATCAGGAAATATAGACATCTATGTTTTTTTTATGTAAGATACTAGTTTATTTTAAATATCTCTGGATAAATAAATATCTCTGGACAAGTCACACAAATTGAATCTAACCCCAAAGTAAGCAAATTATATGCTTGTGTTATGGGTGTTAGTCAACGATACTATTACATAGAAATACTTAAATAAATACCTGAATACATTTAATAAACACCCAGACCCGGAAATGCAGACATCTAAATGTTCATCACACAAATGCCTGCCCCCGTCGGGAATCGAACCCGAGCCTCGCTATTCGTCGTATGCGTATGCAGTTAGGCGAGTACGCTAGCCACTCGACTAACGAGGCGGTCATATAAATGTTCATGTTCATCATATAAATGACTTCTTCCGTCGGGATCGCACCCGAACCTCCTGGTTGGTCTGTTTAACTAAATTTTATTAACTTGTCATGAACGATAACCGCTCACCCTTCGGCCAAATAAGGTGTCTAATGCTGGAGTGTAAAGACAATTATCGTAAATTTTATGTCTGAACCAGCAGCAGAATATCTTATATTCTAAATTTATTTAATTTTATTTTTTGAAGTGAAAACTTCTTTAGCAGCGTTGCCCACTATTTTGAAATGGGTAAAAACTTCTAAACTCGCATCAGATCGTAAGACGGCGCACTGCGCATGCGCGAATAAGACAGCGCGAGATCTAAAATAAAACGTAGATTCATTTCTGTTTTTGTATTGCTTAGGTATTTCCGAAGAGTATAGGATGCGCAACGGATAATACGCCGTCATATACCCACCATTACATTCTCACATATAGTAAATACGTAATATATCGACATTGCTCTATTTGTTCCATCTTGAAAATAAGATTTATGTGTAGACGAGCAATATTCAATGTACAGATAATATTACGACGCTCCTATCCGTTACGTGGTTTTACTTTAGCGAGTTTTTGTCAAGCTAAACGTAGGTTACTGATATGAAAATAATATTCCTGCATAAATGCTAGTACTTTCATTCTGATAATTAAAGCAATTCGTGCAAAATTATTTTTTAACCATTCCAAAATTTAAAAATGCACAACGTTAATATTTAAGTTTTCAGTGCTGCCGGCACTCCCGGAGTGAAACCCGTCTTTTTTTGTGTCCACCACTACATCACCCGCTAACAGGTTATTCGGTGATGGATCAACACTAGGGATTGCAATTCGGTCTGACGGATCCGGTAATCCAGCGGATCCAGCGTGTTTATGGACCTACCGGATCCGGTGAGTTGGTGCCGGATCCGGTAAAGCGAAAAATAGGCGAACGCAATCTGGTAACATCGCGCGCGCGCACTACGTGTAAAAATAAAAGAACGTCGCACAAGAGTGACTGGCAGATCAACTTACTTACATAATCCAAAAAATATACGGAATATTATAGACAAGCGACAATACATTTTTGATACCTAAAAATATCATGCGACAGGAAATCGATTCTGAAGTGATGAAAATGTGACACAAAACAGCAGACGAAAATATGGATTCCGATACTGATTCTTATTCCAAGTCATTATTTCTAATAGGAAAAAAAACATTACATTAAAAGAGGAACTGGAAAATCAAACCCTGCAGAAAAAGAAAGGGTATAGGGGGAAAGTTAAAGCTAAAAAAGAAACAGATTATGACAAAATGCTTAAAAAGGAAACGACTGTGTATGAAGTAGAATCAGTAAAAGACACTTATCACTGATTTACAGTTACTTTATGTCGATTAGGCCAACCAGTGTGTAAAGGCAGAAAGGGCCTTGTTATATTTGTAGTACCCTTAGAAACAGATTAGGAGACAGTACAATCAACACTATATGTTTTCTTAGATCGTTTTATCTGGCACAGAAATAATATATACTTGCACTTTGCATTGCAAAAAATAAATGCTTCGTGTTTTGTTGTTTCTTTGGATTATAAACTGAATTTGAATTTATAATTAGGTATAAATTTAAAAGTCTGTTTTGTTAACTTAAGTCTGTTTTGATTAATATGAGTTTAATAGTGTAATAAGTTACTTTATTATTTAGAATAGTTTCATAATTTTATTTAACACAAATAGTACCAACTTAACTTAGTTACAATTAAAAACAAAAAACATAATTGAAAGTAATTTCATTTTCTATAAATACGTGTTTTATTTTTCTTTTAATGTACTATTATCAAAACTAAAAACTACTAAATACTAGGCTCTAAGTAACTTGAAAATCCGGCCGGATTGAAAATGATACCGGATTGCATTCCCTAATCATCACCACTACGTCTAAAAATATTTTTAAATTAATGAAAATGAAGTTGCAATTATTTTCATCAACAAAATCAAAAATATCCAAATACGAGTCAGTGCAAAATAACATGTGCCAGTGTCAGGTCCAAGTTTTGTACACAATTAGGTTTTCTTCAAACTTCCGTGACGTGCTTCTCGAGTTCGTTTGTGGACTTTGTTCCTTGGTTGTAACTTTTTTTAATGAACTTTGTTTGAAGGTGTTGTTGGAGTTTGTTTTGGCCATGAAACAACACAATTATTTATGATTAAAATAAGTATCTTCACGCCCGTATCCCAAAAGAGTTAAGCGCGGATGCAACCAGAGTACAAACTATTAGCCAAAGCTATCTATCTTACAATGTGATTGGTAACCTATCACAATCGATCACTTTTCCAATCCTAAGCAACATTGATTTCATAAAAAAATTTAGTTTCCCGGCCCGGGAATCTCAAAACACGGACACGCCAAACTTATAACTTTTTCGTCGTATGTTACAAAAGGGGTGTATGACATAAGTTTGATTTTATTTAATGAAATGATTTTGAAGTATTTGTCTGTGGCATCACAGCTTATAAACAAATGAACCAATTAAGATCAGAATTTTTGTTTTACATCCTTCGCAAATAAGAAGGTTCGTAGCTACATTACACATAGGTTTTGTCAGGATTGTTGAAAATATTTAATTTACTGTAACCGACTCCAAAAAAGGAGGAGTTTCTAACTCATTCAGTGTTATTAAGCATTATGCAGTGTAACTTAAAAACTACTAACAGGATGTTGATAAAATCTATGTTGGGTAATTTCTGAACCACTTAATATTTTTCGAAATAGGGATTATAAAATCGCGATGTAGTACCCAATGAAGGTTGGAGTTGCTTTTTGCAGCTCTACGGCGCTTAACTACTTTTTTTTGAAAATTTTAAAAACTACATGAATATTTAACAGGTGGATATAACTCATCCAAGTTTGTACAACGGGAGCTCGTACCTGGCTCGCGGCAGCGCGGTATTAAATGATTAATGGCATCCGTGTTACTTCACCTCCAGCTGAAGTTAAACTTCGACGACGGAGATAATTAATGAGATATTACCTACGACTTATGAGTTTTACTCGCACACTTTCATTTTCACATTTTAGGTAACTTAAAAGAAATTGGTGATTTGTCAAACACGTTTTCAGAAATCTTTTTTTATTAATCTTTTTTTTTTTAATAATTGAATTTTTGACTGGTGTCTCACACCCACGATTAACAAAAGGTTATCTCATAATATTACAGTGATTTTTCCCATGTTGGTTCAGGTTCGCTGAGTATAATAAACCATTTGCCTGTCTGGCAGGCAATTCGTAAGAGACGATCACAGTAAGTGACTGAGAAATCAATTAACAAACATAATATGAAAAAATTTAGGAATCGAAAACAACCTGCTCCTTTGTTTTAAATCCGTTTAAAATGAGAAAGAGCACATTTTCGTCAGCGAGATAATGCAACACAATGCCAACATATATATAATATAAAAATAAATCGCTTAATGTGTTGGTAAGCGCATAACTTCCAAATGACTGGACGACTTTGGCTAATTCTTTTTTTATTGTGTTAGTTTGTTTTTTTTTTTTTTGAAGGTTTTTATGAAGAGAAAAACCGGGAAAGTTGCAGGGAAAATGGGAAAAATAATTCTTCATTATTTTCAATACTGTACGGGTGGAACGAAGTTCGCCAATACAGCTAGTTAATAATAAAAATAAATATTCGATTAATTTCGACAATCTCGCGATTTGCGACACATAGTCTTAGCAATAATACCTCTCTTTTTTTCAACGAGATTAAAAATAAATCAATTATGTTATGACACAATGACAAAGTTATAAATATACCTAGCTGTTTCTCAGCCACAGATGCTCTGAAAAGTTTGAAACTTTTGTATATAGTCGAATACCTCCGTCGGAATCAAACTCAAACTTTACAAACAAAAGAAGTGCAATTTGTTTTCATTTTGCAAGTAACTTGTTGAGACATACTGATAAAGTACACAAGGCTTTTGAAACCGCGTGACAAAACTTATGTCATAAATTTTTATTTAGTCAACACGAAACGTGGCTACTTTTCCCCCGTGGTGGTCCGGGCTCCTTTGCAGAATAGACCATCTGCGTTCCTGCCAGGCAACTCGTAAAAGGCGAGCATAGGCTTACCGTCACGAACACCGTGACAAGTGACTAGATGGTAGAGTTTCGCAGACACTCACCCGGATTGGTACTGTCGCCGAGGCCTAACATCGCGGCCTCAGGTTGGAAACGCACCTTTAGGGTCCCTAGGCGGTGTGAATTTCTTTCCATCAAGAAATCCGTCTGCTTGTTTGCCTTCCAATTTAAAAAAAAAACATGGAATAACCAAACATCAGGTGTTTCACTAAAAGTATGCTATTTCAAAACACGGTCGCAAACAATGAACAAATTCTAGTTTGTAGAATATTTTACAACTTTTTGTACACCTTTATTCTGACAAATAAATGATTTCTTTCTTTCTGTTAAAGTCATGTTTTTTCTTCTTTATAGAGCAATCTTAGTAGTATACTAACCCAATACAAAAGAAAACTTAAAGTCTAAGTTGTTCATTATAGATATGACGTGATAGAAAATATTTGTCCCTTTCTAACAACAGTATGGATGGCGTGCGTCCATTCGACCCTTTTTATTCTACATTCAGAAATATATACCTAAAATGTAGTTAACACTTTACACTACATTAGCCTCTTTAAAATGCCCATTGGTTAGAGCGTAACGCGTTTGGTTAGCATTAAGCCATAGCCAGGGCCGGATTTAGAGGTCTGATGGCTCGGGGAAACCAAACATAATCTAAATCTTTTTAAAATAAAATTAAAAAAATCGTTCGAGTTTTGTATTCATATTTAAGAACTTCATAACCATGTTTGTACAAATTTCTGCAGGTAAAGGTAAAACAGTAAAAAAAAGCAATATAATGGAGATATAAGTTTTATAGAGAAATTTGAAAGATGTTTTTACTAAGTTTCTAGTGTGAGGGCCCCTCGTTTGTGAAGTCCCTAAATCTTACGCCCCGGTTGCGCACTATTTTTTTTCGACCTTAGCCTATTACTCACAATCACAGAACAACAGTACTCTCGGAAAAGAATTGTAACTGCCTATATCTATACATTGGGTATATAAACGAAAGTCGTGCTAGTTACACTATTTATTACTCGAGATCAGCTAAACAGATGGGTAGGTGGCTCATAATCAGGAACAGGATACTTTTTAATTCCGTTTTACTTCAAGGAAAGTAGGAAAAACAACATTTTAAATTTTCATATACGAACTGAACAGTAAAACGAAGTTCGAAGGAACAGCTAGAAGACAATAAATGCAACCATAGCCTCACATGCTAACGCAACAGTGATACCACCAAGGTTTAGCAATAAAAACTAATAAGAACGATAAATTTAAACCTGAAGTTTTTTTTAGTACTTGTTAATTTCTTGTTTAAAAAATTTTAGTTGCCAAATCACCGTTATGGTCTGCGGCGTCGGCCTGGATTTCAGGAGATCCTGGCTCGGTCGAACAACAAAAAAGGAAAAAATTGTATTTTCCAATTTCAAATAAAAGTAACGTTGGCACCTATTACATTGTGAAACTTAGTGTCTTCGGCTAGTCGGTAGGTTTTTTTTTCTTTCATTTAGAGATTTCTGTCTCAAGTAAGTGCAAATGCAATAAATAGTGAGACCAGGTTAAGAAATCTGTTACAAATCACATTCATGTATTCACTTCGCACATTTTGTGAGATCGTTTACGGATATTTAAACAAAGAGTAAATAAAGATTTAACTAATTAAAATCACTAAGAGCCACTTGCACGACCTGGGTTAAAAATTTAACACTAAGTTAGTGTCTAAATATGGTTAAATTACCTTACATTTGACAGTTTAACTCAATATTTAACGTAACCCGGGAATGTGCAAGTGGCCCTAAAAGTTAACCTAGAAAATTACCTGACATAACTGTAATACGCCGAACGTCCTTTTGTGTTAAAATGAACACTTAAGCAACAGACAAAACTCCATAATATTGAAATTGAAATAAGGCAAAATCACAACTCATATTAGCACAAAAAATCGTAACGAAGCAACTAATGTAGTTGAAATAATGGCAGCTTCGGATTACAAAACAAATTTGCAGGCCTGTGTCCGGTTATGTCAAATCAATTAACAATAACCTATATCATTGATAAATGAGTTATTTCCTGAAATGTTAGGAATATAAAAGAAATGATAATATTTTAATAACAATTGCATATTTATTTATTTTTCAGTAGTGTAGCCCAATGTTTCTCAATCATGGTTTTGTTATGGTCCGGCAATTTTTAAACTGCCCTTTCGTGGCTTTCTTTACACTTTCAAACACAAACTGCATACATTAGGTTATTTCACCTAAACTTTTAAAGTAACAACTCCATAGAAGTTTAAATCAAGTTGCAAAAACGTGTTCAAACTATTCGAATATCTATGATTGGCGAAGACAAGCGGAGGCCAGCATGGTGAGATGCAACACAAGCGCTTGCATTTCTTCTTCTTCTTCTTTTATAAATATGGCTTTCAATCGGTTTTCATGGCTTAATTTGCCAATGTCAAGTTAGCTTATTCTTATACAGTCACTAGTATTTATGTACAGTCATGTCAGGTCAGGGTTTTGAGTAAGGCGGTGGCTTCGTTACTTAACCTCATCTATTGAGTTGACTAATTTCTAAATGATTATTTTATTTTTGTGCACTTTCACTGAACAAAATTAATCTAATTCCAAACTAAATTAACTAACTTCACTCAATATAAACACGAAATTCAATAATATTGAAATCTTCATTCACAATGGCGCCAAAACAAGCGTTTGCACTTTTCACGTCAATGTCGATAGCTATCAAATGTTGCGACCCGGCATTTGGGAAACACTGGTCTAGCTTATAGCAGCACACCTACATAGAAATATTCCGCATATATAAAATATATAAACTACCCCAAGAATGACACTACATATTACCCTATAAAATCAAGTTGCTCCATTATTTGCTTTTACTCAAATACTCTGCATGGAGCATACAAATAAATAAACTTAACCTACATAATAATATCGTTTGATATTAAATGAGCAACATATTTTGTATTCTCTTGCTCAAATATTAGTAATTTATTTGATACTGGGCATGAGTGAAATACTACAAAATATCTTCATATATACTTAAAAACTGTAGCTGGTTTATAAACAAAGAAAACTAAATTAAAAATGAGTTAAAAAACAACGGAGATATCGATTGTCATACATGAAAAAATGTAGGAGTCGAACATAATATTATAAAGTCCTTTTTTCAGTCACTAAACTTATATTAAACCAATTCTTACTTGATGAATGAAATAAACGAAATGAATTAAAAGAACGGTATTAATAAAATGAAATTTAAGGCCATGTATACCAACAATATAGACGCGAAAGCTTATGTATTGTTGCTCTGTCACCTCTAACCCTTTGAACCGATTTTGATGAAATTTTATATGTAGGTATACAGCTAAAGGTCCAAGTTCAAACATAGGGCATTTTTTTTAAAAAAACCCTCAACGACTGTGCAAATTTGTATGACAATAATAACTATACGTTAACTATACTTTGACGACACAAAAAGCTAGTAAGTATATCATACGAACTTTTTTTTTGAATGACTAATGTGTTGCCAACCTCGCGGTTTTCACAACTTCACTAGTTTTAGTGTTCAACACACAATTGTGAAACATTCGTTCTATTCATCTGTTCATAGCTTTGACTATATTAAAATACATGAACTTTCCACCAAACTCCAGTTCCAATTTTAGTTAGATTTTCCTATCTTCCTCGTTTTTACAAAAGCCTTATTTGGCTCGAAATCAGGCAAGATAAAGCTCCAGCAATTGCAGCCACATCTGACTGTACAGTGGAGGTTTGGCTCGACAACGAAATTAGCTTGACCTTTTTTCTTTTAGAGGATTAGTAAAGCTTTTTATTAGGCACTAGCTGCCCGTCCTAGCTTCGCACGGGTGGTCAAATTTCCATGTTACTAAACATATACATTTATGTCTATAATAACTCTTTTTAGTAAAATACCACATCAAATGTAAATAAATTTTACAATAGCTTAAATTCCACTGTTTCCAAAATTAACTTGTAAGGAGAAAAAACGCCAAAACAAACTCACCGGCAAACAGGATCTTAACCTATCTGCGTTCTTTACAAACGATTAGGAAACGTTTAGGACAGAAAGTCCTATCCCTCCTGGGTAGGATAAGAAGGGTAGGATAGCCAGTCGAGTTTCACACGTGTTACTAAATTCCAATCGTACCTAAGATAGCAACGCACCAGAAATATCTAAAGACTACTATATATCTATAGTAAGTATATATAAGTGAAAACCCATTTCGCGTGGTCGTCGTATCGTGCCTAAATGGATTGACCAATTTTTTTCGTTGTTAGTTATTGTCAGGAGAAGGTTTTTATGAAAAGAAAATTCAGGAAAATTGCAGAGACAATGGTAAAAACAATCCATAATGTTAGTAGCTGTTAATGTGAAGCGATATGAAGCATTTGCCGGGTTGGCTGATAACATATAAAAATATGAGCTAATATTCGAAAGCTGTAAAACATTGGTAAAGCTTCAGTCCTATATATTGATATAATTGACACTGTAAACCCTCACTGTATTCACTGTATTTGATTTAAACATAAAACAACGCAAAGCTTAATATATTGAACGTGCTCGGCATCCATTAAAGAGATTTAAAGATTACGTTGACAAGCTTTTTTCGATTGGTATTGATTATTCCCTTTAGTGAGTAAGGGTGCGTACATATGAACAGGGCCGGCGTTAGTATAGGGCGCGGTCGAATTACCGCCCAGGGCGCCAGACATAGATAGGTGCCAGATAATAAAAAAAAGTTTTTTTCTAGATAATAAATGTTATCTTACATAGATTTTAACAGCATTTAAAGCACATTGAAGAAACTCCCAGGGCGCTAGAAAAAAAAGGCGGGTTCTGACATATTATTGAGCAAAGGTGTAAAATGTACGAAGAGTGATAAGTTTTCAATTAATTTCATCCATTCAACATGTGTGTAAACAACGCTTTAACTAGTATACATCAACCAAATAGAACCGATTCAATTCCCGAGTTAGGTAACAAAACACAAATGTTTTTTTGACACTATTACAATAAAAACAATGTTGCCCTGGATTGGATATTTTTGGATGTTTGCGATAGTTTTGCAACCTATCAGATTAAAAGACTTTTTAATAAACGTGGACTAACGTGGGATTAAAATTTATTTGATATTATAGTCTGTATCACATTGTAACTATGACATCAGGTTCAACCTTGGTGTACTTTAACTCCATGTTTATTAATAAGACGGTCAGTGTTTTCGCCTAATCGTAGGTGTCCTGGTTGTAGCTCAACCTAACTTTTCAGGTGCAAGAACAAATTTCATATACAAGTTAAACGCGCAATGATCGTTTAGGATCCGTTACCTGACGGAATATACTCGAAACATGTTTCTTTATGAACATACCCTAAGGCTTACTGACACTAAGCTGATTGTTTCAAAATATGTAAGCTTATGGTCCATGTTTAATACTAAGGTGCCCTAGGTAATCACTTTAATCCTATGGCCTTGACCATCCATTACATATTGTTACAAAGTTGAATTTCTCAGTAACGTTATCTTATTCCTAATAATATTATTAATAAAAAAGTTAGTCATAATGATTGGATGTTTGATACTCTTTGATGCAAAAACTAATGAATTAATTAAGATGGTATACAAGTTTCTACATAAGATTAATACTACAATTTTTAACAACTACAATTCCGCGAGTGGAAGCTAGTATCATAATAATCTTACAATATAAATGTTCAATAAATCCCTAACAAACGGTCAACCCATTCAAATATTAACAAAACTTTACAGACAGACGCACACACAAACTCACAGAAATTCTGCAACTGCCTACCTTTGGGTATATGGGTGTAAAGATACTACTACTATGTTTATCTTAATTCTAAATTTTAAGTTATTACGTCACTTTATAGCTAGTATTGTAATATCTGTAATTTCTGAAGTACAAAACCTAAGACTTAAGAATTTGGAAATAATTACTGGACAATCTGTAAAGCACATCTTAAAAAATTTATAAATTCATACTTCGCGCCAAACTAAAGCCCAATTTGCACTTTGACTTTTAATTCTCTCCCATGGGAACCCCTTTAGTAAACGAAATAAAAATGTAGCTATAATCGGAACATAGAGTACCTACCTCTCAAATTTCGTTGCGGTCAGCTCAGTAGATTCGACTTGCATTGCAATCGAATACAGACGGAGAAAGAAAATTCTTTTGCCCGAAAATTCTTTTGAAGAAAATTCTTTTGCCAGGCCTCTTTTTTTAAATTTTTCTCATGTAAAGAATTCGATGCGCAGTTTTATTATAAGTAAAGATTAGTCATATCCTAAGTCGCTTAGTGACATTTGGTTACAAAATGTTTCCTGGTAATACTTAATTGGAAAACTTAGATTCGAAGAGGCGATTGTTTGTTTAGGATAAACTGCTGAATCTACAGATCCTTCAAATTCTTAGGACTTCACTCCCCAGAGACTGTTTAAATACAGCTTAGCGTTCTCTTAATTGTTTTAATCAAACTTACGAACATTCGCGCAAGCGTCCTGCGCCGTATTACGAATTTTCAATCAGGTCACGTGTCCTGACGCGAGTTCACAAGTTTTTATCCATTCCAAAAAAAGTGCGCAACGCCGCTAAAGTAGTTTTCATTTAAAATTTTACGTGTTCAATGAGAATTAATTCCAAAGGTTCTATGAACCGAGGCCTGAACCTTGTTACCTCTAAGAAGTTATATTTCTAGGAATATGAACTGTTATTAGTCAGTATATAGTGGAATGTCAGTCATATCGAGGAATGTATTTTTTTGTAATTTAACGAGTATTAAAAAAATCGGATGTTTTTTTCTTATACTATTGGAAGGTAAATAAGCAGACGGATTTCCTGATGGCAAGAAGTTCACGCCGCCTAGACACCAAAGGTAGTAATGGTGCGTTGCGTAAGGCTGGGATGTTAGACTTGAATGAAGGTGGTTTTATCGGCTACCTTAATCTATGTCCAAACCATAGTCTACAGTACTCCAAGCTTTGACCAAATTCCTTTGACAGACGTCCATTTAAATCTTTCAATATCTGGGTCCAAAATTTCTTCTCAGTTTAAAGCCAGTATATGGGTCCATTATTGCCATTTTGGCATGTTTAGTGGTAAATTAGTTAAACCTCCTTTAACATTAAGTATTGGCAGCGCAATACATTTTTTTTAAGAAAACTTCACTTATGCGCTGAATCTAAATAAAACTGAACAAAATGCCACCAAAATTAACTAATTTTACTCAATACTTACACGAATTTCAATAATTAGAAAAACAAAGAACACAAAGTTTAGCATTTTCTCCATATAAAAAGTGGAAACACAGAATAGTTTATGGTAATTGCAAAATCTTTGATGTTTATAAAACTAGAAAAATGTTTGATCAAATTTCGATGTTACTGGTAACTTGAATGAAGTCATCCAAGAGCTTTGATCAGAGGCACATAGGAAAAAGATCTTTGATAAGTGGCACATAACCAAAACACACCGAAAACAAGCGACCGTAGTTAGATATCTTACTGTTTGTACAAAAAAACTACCTGCCGTAATCAAAACGACCCTTTTCTTGAATATAGGAATAGGGCAAAAGTCACATCAAAAAGATCTTCCTGTTAGTCACGCTTCATCGCATTTTAATCTTACAGGATAAGACGCGGAAAAAATAATTCATAGGAACTCCTGAATTATACTAATGGTATTTAATATTTCTTTGACATTTACCTTATTTAGGAACAAAATATAGCCAAAGGATCTACATGGCTAATATAAAGATCAAGGGTACTAACTCCCTCAGGATTTGTAGGGACCGACGAGAAAATTATTAGAAGGTACAATTCATTTTCCTTTTATTTTGAAAATGTGTAGCTGATGTTGAACTACAGACAAATGAGGTCCCGACCTACTTGTATTTTTTATCGAACGCAAAAAGATGAGGTTATCAATTTGACTGTTAGTTTTAGTATGTTGTTAGTTTGTATGTATGAACTGATTTTAATGGTTCTTTTTTAGAAAAGTTTAAAAATAATGTCAACATAGATGGAAATTTGATCATTATTAGGCATCACTTGAAAGTTACTTGTCGGTTCATAAAAAAAAATAATATGGGACCATCTTGAAATGTGAAAATACAATGAAAGTACAATTGATAGCACAAAAGACCGTCCGTAACAGTAGCACTGAAGATCAGTACTACTGGTAGTACAAATTATACAACTTTGTGTAATTCTTCTGCCTGTAAGTGTATGCTATCTTTTTTAATTAAACAAATAGAAAAGAGATGGGAGATTTTAACATGTCAGATTAGTCCGGGCATGTTAATTTGAAACATTCTCAATCAACACTAAATAAACTTATTTGAAGTGCGTGCTATCTTTTTTAATTAAACAAAAAGAAAAGAAATGGAACAATTGAACATGTCAAATTAGTCCGGTCATGTTAATTTGAAAGATTTCCAATCCGTTTTCCGAAAAAAAAACTCTTTAGAGATATCTTGAACAACTTAATCTGACGGCACTAAACGTATTTTGTCTCTTTCTATTACTTTTGTTGAAAGAAGATAGTGATAGCTAAAAATTGATTTAGAACGCGTGCAACAATTGCTACGTTTATTCACCTTTGTTATCCGTCTCGTAAAAATACATACAAAGTCACACATCCGTTGTACACTGAACGTGTAGTCGTTGAATTAAAATAATATCTTGTTTTCTGTTTATTCCTCTTGGAATATTCTGACGAATTTTCATTAATTGTGGAATGACGGCAGCCATTAGACAGATATGCTGCATTTTCCACATTATATTGTCTTAAGACGCTTCACTAATTTTTATAACAAAGACATTAATGAACATGTTGTAGCTTCGCCTACAGTTTCCAAATGCATGTATTTTGATTTGTTACCGCTGTGGTCTAGCGGTCCGGCGTCGGACTTCTTGAGGTCCCGGGTTCGATCTCAGGATCGGGCAACAAAAGAAATATAAAATGTGTATTTTGGTTACACATGGTTATTACACATTGGTTACAAAATTTGGTTACTATTAGTTATTAGCAAATAATCAAATCAAATACATGAGAAAATTTAAAAAATCTTACAAACGAGTTGATAATAGCCTTCTTTTTTTAACTTTATAAAAATGACTGCGAATACGTGATCAGTATTACAATATCAGAGGGGTTATTACGTAAAGTTCCGGATCTCATGTCACAGCTTTGAGAGTGCGAGAGTCGGCGTTATTGAGCCTTGGAGACTGAAGACTACGACAAAATTTAACGTTCTCTTAAGTATTATGATACCTTGTAGCTAACGATCGAACACATTTCCCCGATCGTGTGAGTACCGTGCTGTTTATCACATGAATGGATAATGATAATTCACTGGTCTACAGTGGTTTTGTTGTCCTATATATTAGATTGATTTTGGATATATTTATACTCACAATTCATGAAATTATGAATGATTTTGTAAGATTTGCTCTCGTTTTTTTTTTAAATATTTATTTTCATTTTACATTACAAAAATCGGAAATCAAGAAACAAAATAACAGATATATTTATAATGTCAGTTTTGTTTGGAAAAAATATGATATATCGAAGTAGGTAAATAGAGAGGAAAATTTCGAAAACATGTTATATTTCCATAAAACGCCTTTTAAGAGCTTTTCTTTTATAATTTTTCTGGGGATAATCTCTTTTTAAAGACCCGCAGTAATCTGCCATCATGTGACAGTCCCATCGACCCTGATATCTTTCCTCCATGACTTTTAGATCTTCATGGAATCGCTCTCCCTGTTCCTCACTATAATCTCCTAAATTATCTGGAAATTTATCCAAATGATTGCGATTTTGATTGTTTAAAAAGCCAAGAAAAATATATTAGAATGGACACTCAGCAATTGAAACAAAATATTAACATATGACATTTGTAGAGCTGTGTAATGTACCTAAAAGAATTTAAATTTGAACAATTTTATTTAAATTATTGTGGAGAGTTATGTAGGTATGACTGAAATGACTGATAGAACAAATTTTCTATTTTTTAGTTAAGATATAAAAGCGAATTCGTTAGTTTCTTAACCATTATTTATTTTCATTTTTTTTGTCTTTAGCGATTACAAGAGCACATTATTGAAGAATAAGCTTTTCGGTAGGTACATCATGGCTAAAAAATTATAAATTATGCAAATTAACCTAAAACCAAAGTAAGAAAATTGTTTGCTTATGTTGTAGGTTTTAACCGACGATAATATTAACCGGAATAAATACAATAAACACCTACACCTGAACATAAAGACACCGACGTTTTTAACACTAACATGTGTCCCGTCGGGGATCAAAACCTCGCCTCATTGTTGGTCGGTGGAGGTAGGATGATATTGATTTCATCACAACCATACATCAATATATATCCATAATACCATAAATAAAAACCGCCCTTACCGCTAGACCACAAAGGCGACAACTGGAACCGGCGGAATAAATAACCGGAACAAATGTAATATACGCCTACACCTGGACATAAAGACACCGATGTTCTTCACACTAATATCTGCCTCCGTCGGGGATCGAACCCTCGATTGGTCTGTGGTGGTAGGATGATATCGATTTCTAAATACATATTAATGATAATATCTGTCTGAAGTTTCAATTCAATCCGACCTTTTAAAGTCAGTGAAAACACGTTTTATGTTTCCATGACGTATATACGTAGATACCAACAAAGTTAATAAAAGTTCCTAACCAAAATTAATTAAACAGAATACAAAAAGGTATAATTTCTGGCATAAGTTCAACAAAATAGGACGCTGTGACAGTATTTGGTAGCAGTGGCATTTGAAGACAAAGCTACGAGGGTTTTGCTAAAAATACCAACACACCCCAATATGTTGAACGAAGGGCTTTGGCTCTTTAAGTCATTAGTTTGGTAAAACATAGTTGTCCTTATCAACGCTGTTATTCGCAGACCTTTTTACCTAACATTGTATGACCATACGTAACTTTGAGTTTTTTATGTTTATGGTTAAAACATATACCAAGACGTTTTGAAGCAGTGCTACCATCTGTCTTTAGCAAAAAAAGGAGTACGTTATAGGGGATACCGGGGATGGTAGACTACTTTTTTACTAAAACATACATACTATTTGTGTTATAATACAGGAAGTCAATTAAACGGCATTAATTGATAGAAAAACTATTAAACTAATAAAAAAATACAATTTCTTCTTCTAAATCAATATAATACTGATGATTAAAAGAGTTTTAAAAGAATGCAAACTCTTGGTCAACCTGCCCCTAGTCCGGGGTAGGTAGACTATAAGCCCGGGGTAAGTAGACTTAAGTACCGATAAGAGACAAATTACGGGAGGAGACAAGCAATGAAGTATTTCTTTAAATATAATTACGCTCTTTATTTTAATAAAAACAATTTGATTAAGATACAATCTTTTAAAATAGTCTAACAAAACAGCATTAACTCTTTCTTTTAATTAATTATTTATTTTAACCTAACTTTTCTTAAGCTAATAATTAGTAGCCATACCATTAGCAGTCAGTCTCATAATCATCTTTATATACTTAGATAAAATAGGAAATAGACTCAAATGTCAGTCTTCTAAATCAAAAGTGCAATGTTTGCATTCAAAAAATATTATACAGTTTATTGGTATGGCCTGGATCCTTTTCGTAGGTCATTCGCTACCATTTTGACCCTCCCAGTATTGTATATCCAAAAGTGGACCAGTTTAGAGCTAAATGTTTTTTTTTCTTTTTCTTAGAAAATTCAAAAAATTAAATAAAAACAATAACATCTTATTAATCTGTATTGAAACTGATTAATGTTCCTTTTGACAAAATAATCTGTGTGACAAGTAGTTCAGTTGTGTTCAGTAGTTCTTTCATATGTCCTCATCGTTCTAAAACAACAAAATTGCTAGAAATTTAAATAAAATATTTATTTATAAGATTGTTTCAACTCTGAATTTATTTGGGGTTAGTTGACTACCTTTTCAACCAGCCCCGAAAGAAATTAGTCTACTGACCCCAGATGCTATTTTTTATTTTTGATTGCATGGTTAACCTAAATAATAACATTTAGATGAAAATTTGTGTATAATATATGGTCTTTTAACACTCACGAAACACACTGATTAATCGAAAAGTGAATAACACAAAATAAGTAGGCATCAGATCAAAAAATATGCAGTGCGGAAATATTACTTAGGTGATAAGAAAACAAAAAGCTTGTTACTGCTCCAAAACGATGTGTCGCTGCGAGGCTTCGGACGACGGATCCGAGTGCAGAGTGTAACACACGGCTGAAATAGGATGACGCAATTCTCGAACTACTGACGAGATTTTAGCGATTAGTCTACTTACCCCTATAGTCAACCATCCCCGGTCTCCCCTATATATGTTCAATTTCTGTTTTTTAATCTGTGTCAATCAACTTCTCCGTCGCTTTTTGAAACAACGATCTTTTGAACGTACTACTTAAAACGTACGAACGTACACCAAATCTGGATCTGATGATGGAATCGCAAAGAAATCAAAGAAAATACTTAATTTTGTGTACTTAGATGCCTCATTTTTTTGTTTTGTTTGCCACCACAGATTTGCCACAATCTAAGTTTTTTTGCAGATTTACTGAAATTATTTTGAAAAATTAAAAAACTGATTTTCTAGCGTCCTCGCAGTTTGTCCAATTTTCCTTATCTTTTAAACCTTTCATGGACTTGAACAAATAATTTAAAACCAAAATTAGTCAAATCGGTTCAGCGGTTTTCGAATTTTAGCGAGACTAACGAACAGCAATTGATTTTTATATTTATACTAGCTGACCCAGCAAACATCGTATCGCTTGACATCAATGCTTCGATAGTAGCGAAGGCTGTCGGATACAATGTGAAACATACCAAAATTAACAACTACTTATTAAAAAAATAATTTAAATAACATTTTTCAGAGGAGCAAATTATGAATCTAAACCATTCTCAAATCCCCTTGAACACATACAAAAAAAAACATCAAAATCGCTCCAGTCGTCTAGGAGGAGTTCAGTGACAAACACACGAACACAAGAATTAATTAAACGAATATAAAGATACAAGACAGTTCACAACTACAAAACTCTTCTGATGGTAAGAGGTAACCATATAGACACCACTAATATACTGGTGCGTCCCTGACCTCTGCAGTAGCGGCGTTAGAGTGGGCGCGGTAGGGTGATACCTTAAAGCGCAAGATAAAAACGGCGCCTGCTCACTTATTGAACCAGGACTGTACTTTGACCTTAGAAATTTTGTCCTGACGTTCTGCCCGGCACAGAGATAGATGATCTATTTCAGTGTTTCTTAAAGTGGGGTACGCGTAGGTACACCTGGGGCTCGCCATCGAGTCATAGTCACGCATTAAAATTCTTGTCTTATGCGTACGTGCGACGAGTGAGCAAAATTGCTTCTAGAATTGGATCCATCTGTAACAAAAAGCAAGCCCACCAGTCACTTTAATGTATCCTTCTTCGGTCACCACGACGCGTGAACCAAAACTTCCACTATGACAGAGGACGTTAGCTGGATTATTAATTTAAGTACCTACTAATGCTAATTGCTACTTGTGATAATATAAGTGTTTGGTATTAGATTCTAATTCTTAATTAACATGTTTATCTATAGCTTTTCTGTATATTAAAATGTCTATCTGTAGTCAGTTTTTTATAGGGGTTCGCTGTGGTCTTTGAAGTCTAATAGGGTTTCGTGGAACAATAAATTTGAGAAACCCTGATCTATTGTATTTAGCGGACTCGGACCAAGACGGTTAGAACTTGACAGTTATGTCACTTAGCTTGCAATAAAGTAAAACATTATGTTTCTTCAATCATAGATATTATCTTCCTTTCTCTACCAGTTTCAATCGACGTCTATATAATATATCAATCTGCAACTCGGATTGACTGTTGAACGGATAGACCAATTTTGCTCATTTTTTAATTTTATTGGTTTTTGTTGCCCGACCCAGGAACCGAATCCGAACACTCATTTAGTCAAGTCCGACAACTGAACCGCTAGACCACAGAGGCAGTATTACACATGAATGACCATTTATAAAACCATAATTTGTAATACTGCTACTGCTTCCTTAATAAGTTTACATAAAGCATATACTATAATTCAAAAAACAAGTAAAAGAAATCACACTACACTTAAATGAATCATAGCCTAATTAATATTTGACTGTTACCGCCTCTGTAGTCTAGCGGTCTAGATGTTGGACTTGATGACGTCCCGGGCTCGAACCCCAGTTCGGGCAACAAAAAGATAAGGTTTTTCCAATATCGTAATAAAAAAAAAAGTTGCTCGGGATTGGATGTGGTCCCAGTTGGCGATAGGCCACCGATCACTTTGTGGGACTTAGTGTCTTCAGCAAGTTGTAGGTGCCCTGTTTGTGCTACTGCCTGTGTCTTCAGGGATATGGGCGTCAAGATAATTTCACTTTTACTCCTCTTCCACGGGAAACTCTGAGCGAGATAATAAATCGATTCAGTAGACAGATGGAAAAAAAGCAAAAAATATGTTCTGCCCCGTTTTAGCGCCCACATCTATTTTTAATTAATAATCTATATATTCCGAAAGTCCTGTAAGGGAATTGTCGTGAAGATATGTATGTATGTATGTATGTATGTATGTACTCTTTGAAAATTTAGAATATTCAAAATTCACTCTTTGATAATCCGTAATATTCAAAATTCACTCTTCCATAATTACATTATACGAGTACCTAAGTAAAGATTAGTTATTTTGTAAACCAACACAGTTTCCCACAAACTGATTTTAGGTGGAATATTTGTCTCAATTAAACCTATAGAATGTGAAATAAATCAATTCAATTAAAGTCCACCCTGAGCAAATAACTCCTTTGTAAGCGAGTTTTGTCCGCTTCAGTAGCTTCAAATGATATAATCTGTTTTACGCGGGACTGTCAAAATTGCTTATCGATCCGATACGGTTACACAGAGACAAAGGAAAAAACTCCAGAATTAAGTAATTTTAACCCATACAACAGAAAGGGACGGTAAACCATTTTATTTTAATCATTTTGACACGAAAACTTTTAAACCAAATATAACAAAATTTGCGTTATAATAAAGTTTGATTTGATTTTTTGATTTGAACTAATTTGAATTTATTAAAAAAACGGGTTGCACTCCGGGAGTGCCTGCAGAAGTGAAAACTTAAAAATTAACTTTATGCATTTTTGATATTTTGGAATGGTTAGGGTATAATTTTTCACGAATTGCTTTAATTATGAAAGTACTATCATTATGAGGTGATAACTAACCGGCTATCTTATCCTTCGAACCGAAACACATCAACGGCAAGCACTGACGTTATGGCGGTAGAAATAAGTAAGGCGGCGGTTCCAATCTGGGTGAATCGCTGCAAAACGCAGTCAATTAGATATCACGGTGTTAATGCCGTAAGCCTATGCTCGCCTTTTACAGGCTGCCTCTCTCCTGACAGGCAGCTCGAAAAAGCTACCTTCCTAGGTAGATGGTCTATTTGGCAAAAGCGCCCGGACCAACATTTAATATTCATCATAACATTCAGTTTAGTTTATATCCGTCAAATGTTTTAGGGTTCCGTACCCGAATGGGGTTTTAGGCAAGTACCTCATTTCTTTTACCTCAAATTTTGCAAAGTAATATTATTTGTCGGGGGAAACTGGGTCACGTGGTGAGTTCCACAAACTTGTAGTGTGAATCACAAAACAACTGCTAAATCATCCGAGATCAGCATTCGTATTCACTCGTGCAACTAAATTGTTGATTCATACATTCTATAAAATCTAATCCATTAAAAAGATTTCAAAAGAAGATACTTAACTTGCTAGTAGAAATAATAAAAAATAAATTGAAAACTTAAAAAACCCCTGACACAAGAACTTAAACTCCTTTTGAAAAATAAAAAAAATCCTGATATTCGGTTAATCTCCCCACTTTCACCCCCGGCTCAACTACCGGTTCAACTTATAAACGGCTAAACTGATTTTCATCAAACATGTCTAAGGACACTTGCACATAAGTTCGGGAGTTGTGATGCCAAACACAGACAGACATGTCAAACTTATAACACCCCTCTTTTTGTGTCGGGGGTTAAAAAGACATGACAGTGTAAAGGTTGTCTTGCAGAAAAGCATAAATAGTAAAATATAATATGTAATAATGATTAATTTGTACCATAGTAAAGTTATGTAGACACTTGTGTTTAAAATTAAAATGGTTCAAAATAATCGAAAGTTATGGCCATAAAAGATATAAATTTCATCTTTATTAAGTAACTTATTTAATAACATCCCAAAAATTGTTAAATAATATTATAATAATAATACATTATTATTAAACAATTTGTTTAAACAACAACAACATTGATTGGTTTATTTAAATAAGTTATTTGAGAACAAAAAGTAACTGAGTCTACG
>NJDD01003937.1:40113-58888 GCA_002245505.1 Calephelis nemesis | reverse complement strand
GTGTGCGAGCGAGCCTGCGTGCGTATTCACGTATGCGCCTTTGCGTTTGTGCATGTGTACGTCTGTGTATACGAATTTTTTTTATGTAATTGTTTAGTTTTAATTTCTTTAATATCATGTTTTAATAGTTACTGCTATTTTAATATTCTTAGAAATTATGTTTGTAAATTTACTGCAGTTTTTCTATCTAATAAATAAAGCAAAGCAAGAAAGTAGGTAAACTTACACATACCTGACTTAGTATTTTCCAAACACAAGTATCATCGTAACTTTACCTTGTATATAGATACCGCATACAACTTGATATTCTACATAGTTCCTTCAAAGTAAAAGCCGTAAGCCGTCTCTCAAGTGATCTTGGGAGATAGGCAGCCGAATCAGCAGTTTAACCAGATTGAAGTACCCTGAGCTGAAAGTGATGACGTAAACGTCCGTTTCTTAAACGATAACGTTTTGCTCACTCTGATATATTATGTATATACATACATATATCAAAACGCTATCATCTAAGAAACATATTATGTTCTACTACATATGGGTTACAGTGCTACTAACTTATGTGATCAGTAAATAGTATCGCTACTGGGGCGTTGGGTGTTCCTGATTGTGAAATTTACTAAAAAGCGATTATTTTTTTTTATGATATTGGAAGGCAAATAAGCAGACGGATTTCCTGATGGTAAGAAATTCACATCGCCTAGAGACACCAAAGTTTGTAATGGTGCGTTGCCAACCTAAGGCCGGGAGGTTAGGCCCCGAGGAAAAGTAAGTTTACCGGCTACCTTACACTCCGAACCGGAACACGTAATGACGTTACGGTGGCAGGAATAGGTAAGGCGGTGGTACCAATCCGGATGAGTCGCAGTGAAACTCTACCACCTATTCAGATGTCACGGTGTTAGTAACGGTCTGGCAGGAAGGCAGATGGTCTATTCTGCAAAGAAGCCCGGACCAACCTAACCTAACCTAACTATAAATATAACGACAAAATGATATAAACAATGCGAATGTGGATGAACGCTACCTAAATTCATCCTCATTCGCATTGTATGTCCGCTTTATACTACAATATGACCCTTGGGTATTATCCGAGGATGGCATTAAAAGTCTCCGAAACCGATATCTTTGCGTGCAAAGGGTAATGAGTGTGAAAGAAAGAAACGAAAGAGCTGGCTTTCTCTTTCGTTTCTTTCTTTCACACTCATTACTGTCTGTCTGCAGGTCTGTTAAGATCGTGAGATATGGCACTCGATACTCTCTGCTTACCGCGTAAAGGACTTGACGTGAAGGTTTGTTTATATGTAACCTTTGAGAATACTTTATTCCCATCTTTCGATTATTGTAATTTAAATTATATCTACGGGCCAGACGGATGCAAACTAATGTTTACAACCGTCTAAAACCCCTATTAGTTTCAATTTTGGCTACGGAACAGGTAGCTTGGTGGTACTGTTAATCAGTTAAACTAAATTTATTTAAAAAAGTATCTTCACGCCCATATCCCCGAAGTAGTCGGCAGAGGCATAACCTGTGCACACACGACTAGACGAAGACGCTAAGTCCCACAATGTGATAGGTAGCAAGCCTATCGCCAACCGGGCGCATATCCAATCCCGGGCAACGCTACTTTTTTAAAGAACTCAAGTCCGACCTCAAGCAGAACCGCTAGGCCACAGAGGCGATGTAGAAAGGTAAGTATTTTACCAACAAGGCTTACTGTTCCATATTTATACTGTGTCTAGACTTACCTCTGCGCTTTTTCAATGATCCAATATTTAATATTTTAAATACAAGACTATTGCACTAGAGATGGATGTGGTTGTCACATCTCTTCATTGTGAATAGATACAACTTAAAACTACAATACACCGTATCAAGTTGGCAATTAGGAGCTCAGTCTATTATCCCGCTAATAATGCATCGGTAATGACCGGAAACCAAGTACACATTGCAGCGTACGAGCTGCATTGTGTTCGGGAACATGAAGGTAGGCTGTTGTCAAGGTAATGACGAATCGGTAATGATAGGCAACGAAGCTCATATTGGAGATGCATAGTGATATCGTACTGTATAAAAAGTTAGAAATAGGCTAAGAAGTGAATACATAAGTACAGTACTACTATTTAAATTCTGCGCTTCGGCTATATTCGTCAAGCTTCAGAAATCCTAACAGGTAGGTATATTATAAAACTATCTATGCAGAGTTTTTATTAGGTACACGTAATTAATCATTTCGCTTAATGTAGATTTGGTCAGACAATTTCAAAATAAAAGTATCAAGTGTAAAAAGATTAAAAAGTGCAAAGCCGAAACGCATAATTTAAATAGTAGTAGGTACTGTACTTATGTATTCACCTCTTACCCTATTTTTTTATTTTTGCAAGTTTATAGTAAGTTTAATTAAAGTAAAAGTTAATAAATACTTTCCTTTAACAAAAAAACATTTTATTCAAACCTTGACGGCTATGTTGGTCGAGGTGTTAGCGCATACGCCTAACTAGATCGATCAACCGCGAGATTCGAGTGTGATTCCCGACGAAGTCAGGCATTTGAGTGACGAACACAGATATCAGTGTTTCCAGGTCTGCGTGTTTATTAAATATATTTACTGGTATTTATTTAAGTATTTTTATGTTTTCATATCTATTTGTTAAGACGTGAAGCAAAAACTTTGGACCCCTTTTTACGAAAATGAAATTTGGCACACTTATAGTTTATGTATAGGTGAAGTTCAGAACGCTAATATTTTTTAATGATAATGTTTATAAAGCGCATTTTTTAAAAAAATAAAACATTACACGTGCATTTGACACACACAAACAAATATATTGATGATAACGATAAAAGATCACAGATGGCGCACTTATCATTCATGGAAACAGAGTAGTAGGTTTTGAGAAATGAAGATGGCGTTCTTATCAACAAGATACGAGTATTAAAACTTATTATGGTTGAATTTCGACCAATGGGCAACCATAGTATATTATAATACCCATAACACAAGCACGTATTTAGGTTGAATAAATTTGTGAAAAAATAAGTAACGCGTTGAATCGAAACAAAAAATTTGATATTCCTCCTCTTTGTATAAGACCTTTTCCATTCGTAGGCGTGAATTAAGAATGAAAAGGCGTGAAACAAAAATAGAAATATTTCGTATCATATGATAAACGTCTAAATCTGAAGAAATTTGGGGAGATCCAATACGGTTAAATGACGAAATAGAAAACAATGTTTTCTTGAATGTTGGATTTTTTTTATATATGTGTATATTTACATGTACAAATCACGAAAACCGCTTTTTTATGATATTGGAAGGCAAATAAGCAGACGGATTTCTTGGTGGTAAGAAATTCACGCCGCCTAGAGACACCAAAGGAGGTACTGGTGCGTTGCCAACCTAAGGCCGGGTTGTTAGACCTCGAGCAAAAGAATGTTTACCGGCTACTTTACCCTCCAAACCGGAACACGTCATGACATTATGACGGCAGGAATAAGTAAGGCGGTGGTACCAATCCGGCGGAGTCGCTGCGAAACTCTACCACCTAGTCAGGTGTCACGGTGTAAGTGACGGCAAGCCTATGCTCGCCTTTTACGAGCTGCCTGGCAGGAAGGCAGATGGTCTATTCTGCAAAGGAGCCCGGACCAACACGGCGCAAACTTGTCCTATTTTAGGATTTTATAAATGCTTTGTGGTAAATTTAATTTAAAATCAAATTTTTTTTCAACAAATTAATTAGTAAAAAGTTGTTTAAAATTGTTTGAAGTTGTAGGTACATATTAAATTAAAATGTTCCATAAATGTTAAGGTTTATGTTTACGTTTGTTACTTCCTCACATTTAAGGATTTGGTGTAAACTCAATACCTAAACCATAGCGTTTCAAAAAAAATTAACTAGCCGTCTCTGCGAACTTCGTTCCACCCATTTCATATATATGGGGAAAATTAAAAGGTTGTTTTTCCTAGTTTCCAAGCAGTTTTTCCCTTTTTTTATCTTTTAAACCTTCCCTAGAAATAATTGAAAATTAAAATTAGCCAAATCGTTTCTGCAGTTCTCGAGTTTTAGCGTGTCTAACGAACAGATTTTTTTAGATCGCTTTTGTGGTTTTCGGTAAAGAGCGAGAAAACTTGAAAATAGTTAAGCTGCGCATATCTGCTAGTATAATAAAACCACAATAGTATATAAGAGGCAGCTAATCCCGACACGTAGCCACAGATGTAGAGCTTACCCATGAGGGACATCATTTTATATTTATTTGAAGTAAAATCGTTATTCTTTTACTTACAGAAAATCTGCTCGGACTTATTGTGGACTATTTTGTTGGGCCTTACACTGTTTAGCATAAATATATACCGTACATAGACAAGTATGAGAACTTGGCCAACCGAATTTGTGAAAAAACAATTATTTGTTTACTGTTTAGATAAAAACTTTTATCAAAAAATGTAATCGTCCAAAACCTGAACAACTTTACTCAGCGGATTTTTTTTATTACTTTTATGCTCCCTTTTTCATTAAGTATAACTATTTTTCATATTTGTTAGATCATTTCATAGGTCGTCATAGTAAATATTGACAAGATCTTAGGTAGAGCGATGGCAATCTTACCAAAGTTCATCTAGTAAGATTTGGAGGCAACTATTAAACGGTTTACTAATGTCTTTATTAATAATTTACTTGTGAATTTTAATAAGAAGAAATTGCTTAAAATGTTATCAAAATTAACTTATTTTAATCAATGAGTCCACAAAATCCAAATTAGGAAAATTTTTGGCCATTTCTTTCCTCGATGCCGGCAAAATCTCGTAATATTTTTTAAAATGATTTATTGTATTTAGGTCAAGGTACAAAACCAATTCGGGATTAAGTTCATAATTGTGTTCAAAAGAATAATATTTTCTCAGATTATTTTACATTCTAAGACTTGAGTCTCAACTTCTAGATGCTTAATGGGGGTTCCACATGGATGGAAACATTGTTTTGCATCCGTGTGGAACGTAAATTAACCCAATTTTCAATTTTTTTTCAAAGTTTCCACTAATGTCAACTTTGTGGAAGGCGTGATTACAACCGTCTGCATGATGCTTAAACAACCTTGTAATTATACTTTTATGTGTTTCATATCGGTTACAGCTTGCGTCGTCTTTTGTTTATAAATGACGATCTATATTTAATGTATTTGATATTTTTCGTCGTCGGCGCTTGGTGAAACTTAAAAAATGACTATCTGTTGCCCGCGGCGTTGCCCGTGTGGTTAATGGTCCCACAGGAACATTTTTTCGAGATAGAAACTAGTCTATGTGTTAATCCAATGTATCCTCTATCTGTGTGCTTTTGCGTGAAGGAGTAACAAACAAACATACAAATTTTCGCATTTATAATATTAGTGGGATTTCCTTTCTCGGTCCTTGAAAAAAACAGATATGTCCCAATAATTGTCAAAGTAGACTCTGGAATGGACTTTCGAGTGTGGCACAGTTTTAGAACCAGTGCTGTTGAAGGTCCTCAAACCAAAAGCCTACATCAAAGGACTCCGTAATCAAATCACAAGCGCGCAGTGGTCCGCCGTCCCTTTGTACATTCGGCTATAAACATTTCTATCACCCTGCAAATATTGGCAGCAATTTATTTCAACATTTCTACGTTTGGAATCTGAAAGGATTGTTAACATCGAGTAAAAATCTATTATTTATTTGATTTTGTTTTCTTTTCAAGTACAATTTACACTACTATTTCATTTTTAACAAACTCCGAAAAAGCATCCGAGTAAGCAAAGCGATGGATTTCACGTGATCAACGCAAAACGCTTTTAGTCAAATGTCAAGAGTGTCAATTATGGTTTTATTGTCAAAGAAATTTTGAATAATGCAAATACTTTATTAATAAACTATTTTTGGTGGTAGGGAGATTCTCAGGGGTTTGTGGATAAGAATATTGTCAATTTTAAAATAGAACTTGCAAGAGCTGTTGTACTGGATCACGACTGATTACTTTGAATGAAAGAAAGAAAGCAAATTATTTATTTGCGGAATAGGTGTGTAAATGAGATGTTATAAAAATATTTAAGTATATCAACATATTCTACCATATTTTGGTGTGCAAAGATTTTAATATTTATAAAAAAATATAATTTAATTACGTATACTATTACATTAAGCAAATTATTTATATTTATAACTGGTTTAATTATTTATTACCAAAACATTTTAAAACTATAGTTAAATTTAACCCTGTCTACTGTAAAATACCATTACAACTTATTTACACTGAGCTTAGCTTTACTAAACTCGGTTTTCAATGTTATCGGCGAAATTAGATAGTTTATACTAAAAAGCCTACAATGTCATTTCGTATTTTCAAATACTTGTGTCAATTATATTACAGGACACTCAGTAACAAGGACCTCAGACTCATCTTCTCTGTAATAAGACAGTTGTGGAAGAAGTGGCAATATAGTGTAAAGAACTTATTCGCTTTGTCTGAGAAAACTAATTTACCCGAGAATATACGTCGCCAAAAGAAATTGAATTTACAAATGTATTATAGTTCGTAACAATTAAAATAAGTACTTATAGTTTATAAACAAATTTTGCAAAGTAAAGAGCAAAAACCGACTCAAACTACTTTTAATGAGTGCAACGCCAAGATTTGATAATTAGTTTTCGATCTTAATTTTTTGGTAATATAAGGGACCACCTAAGAATTATATTCATACCCATATCAGATGCCCATATAGGCAGAAGCACAACCAGGTCACCTACGACAACCAAAGACACTAAATCCCACAATGTGATAAATGGCCGGCCTATCGCCATCCGGGCACATATCCAATCTCGGGCAACGGTATTTTAATTGAAAATACACGTTCTGTTGCCCGACCCGGTGATCGAACTCGGGCACTCAAGAAGTCAAGTCCGATGCCGGGCCACTAAACCACAGAGACGATCTACTTACCTTTTCAAACAGTAATCATCTAAAGCTAAATCGAAACCCAAAAAATGATTTCAAAAACATACAGTGGAATTGCGAACCTCTTTTTACGGTCGGTTAGATCAGAACCCAAACAAATCACATTTTGATAATAATTGCCAATCAGGAGTACTATGAAAATAAAAATTATCTTCACGCCCATATCCACCAAGAGGTTGGCAGAGGCACAATCAGTTCACCCACGGCTAGCCGAAGACACTAAGTCTCACAATGTGATAGGTGGCAAGACTATCGCCAACCAGGCACATATGTTTTTGTATTAAAAAATTGGAAAATCCATATTTTCTTTTTTTCCCAACCTGGGATTCGAACCCGGGACCTCATGAAGTTTAGTCCACCACTTAAACCGCTGGACCACAGAGGCGAGAAATGTATATCATAAAAAAAGCATGTTAAAACGTCCTCAGCAACATATATTTATCTCCTAAAGTTGCCTCTCATTAGTTCATTGCCTTTTTGTCTCTGAAAAATATGTTTAAGAGCTACCTTATTTTCAAAACCTATTTTCTCCTAATTAATGTTAATCCTTTTCCCCATAAGTATCTTAGTTACCTTGGAAGTTATTGCAGATTTAAAAGTACTTTCAACTAAAAAATTACTTGCAGCAAAGCGTCTGGAATCGCCACGGAAAAATAAAAAAAGCCTATATCTTCAGCTTTATATTTTACGACAACAGTACTCCGCTGTAACATGAAAGACGGACCAACAAACATACCTACTTTTTCATTTAAAATATTAGTATGGATACGTGAGCACAAAACAATAAAAAATATTTATTGCCATCATCGAATAAATAACCCCTGAAATTGATCTCAAGGGACGAGTTATTTTTGATTGATGTAACACAATCAGATAGGTTTTGAATCTGTAAATGTTAAACTTTTAGTGCTTATAATTGCAATAAGTATCTGTTTATGTATGTGTAATATGTGTCTACGTAGCATTAAGGTATTATGGAAGCACAAGTACGAAAACAGTATTTTCAAGCCACAATGTTCAAAGGTGTAGGCAAAGAGACAATCAATCAGGGCACCCACGAATAGACGAAAACACTTTAACCCTACAATGTGATAAGTAGGCTAAATTTAATCCCATAGCCAATCGGCCAGTTAAGTATTCTTTCTTGGCAATGTCGTAAATATTAGCAAATAGGTAACCGCAAGTTTTCCTATGTACTTTGGGTTTAAAATTATTTATGGAATTTGTTCTAGGATATTTAGATTCATCTTTTTAATGCTTGACCCGGGGACTAAACCCAATACCCAACTCATGTAGCCCATGCTAAACACCGGACAAATAGACCACAGAGGAGATGAAAAAAGAGAAATCCATACTAATATTACATACATACATACACACATATCTTCATGCCAAGTCCCTTACGGAAGTAGGCAGAGAGTATCGAGTGCCAAACCTCACGATCCTGACAAACCTGTCTTGCTTCCTTCACAGTCATTTCCCTTTTCATACAAACACGCCGGTTTCGGAGACTCTTGACACCACTCTCGGATAATATCCGATTGATCTGATCGTGAAATGTCAGCCTTGGTCTCCCCCCGTACCTACATCCATATTACAAAATATATGAAAGTCTGTGTACCTGTTACCTGCGCTTCCACAGATAAACAACCGTATCGATTTCGATTTGCTTTTACACCTATCACATTGGGAGATTAAAAAAGTATATTTAGCTAATCAGGGTACACTGGGTAAACCTCTGTACTTTTTCCGAAATGTAGGCGATCAAAGCATTAGTCAAAAAATATGTATGCTTATACAAACATTAATGAAAACAAATGTCAAATCCTGTGTTATATCTCGTGAAAGAAAGAAGGAAAACTTCAAAACAATGCAATACAATGTCTCGAAGACGATCTCGGGGATTTTTCCAAGATCGTGAAGGGCAAGGATAAAGTAAAAATGATCCACAAACTTTCATGTTTCAAAGGGTTCGAGTTTCACTTCAGAGAAATTGCTTTAGAAATAAGCCATCCCCTGAAATATAAAGCTGAACGGCCGTGAAAGAAATAGCGTAATAATTTCAGCTAGAAAGGCTTTATAAATGATTAGATAGATAATCTCGATCAAGGTTCTTACATTTTCCAGAGCATTAAGCACTGAGTTTATCTAGACATTTTTCTTAGCTTAGATTATTTTTATTATTATTTCTTTAGTTGTTATTGTTATTAATTAATTAGCGTATTAATTCTTTATTTCAGTCATTAGTCACTATTTACAAAGTCGTGTCGGGGTCTTGAGCAAAGCGGTGGTTTCGTTACACAAGCTCGTCTATGAGATTTGGCGGCAGCGAGGAAATTTACGATATACTAATTTCTTCATGATTAATTTATTTGTGCACTTTTACTGAAAAAATAATTAATTCCCACCTACATTAACCAATTTTACTTATAATTTACACTAAATTTAATAATTGTGAAAAAATTACGACCATCTTCATTCATGATGTAGCCAAAACTCTATTTTTTTTAGGTTAATTTGTCTCTATCTGGGGCCGGCTAAGACCTGAAGACCATGCTGCCATGTCTTATAAATAAATTCTTTTCAACAGTCACAAATCATTTAAGGTCATAAGTATTAAGTCATAGATAATAAGTCAAAGTCATGTCAGGGTCTTGAGTAAAGCAGTGGCCTCGTTACTTAAGCTCATTTAGTGAGATTTGGCGACTACGAGGAAAGACACGATACACTAATTTCTTGATAAATATTTGACTTGTGCACTTGAAGTTAACAAAATTGTAGTAATTGCCAATCAAATTAACTAATTTTACTCATAATTTACATTCTCATTTGAGATGCGTGAAGATACTATGTAAAGTTTAAGTTTCAATCTGTATCCACTTATTGTAAGATCATTACGCTGAAATTTCTTTCTTACTTTGATCTTTCTAATAATTTGGAGGCAGAAAGCTACACAGCTAGCTAGATTCAGTCCCAGTGTCTTACATATTCCTGTCACCATAAAGTCAGCGCTTGCTTGCCATGCTGGAAGGTAGAATAGCTGGTATACATAATCTGAAGTTTAACACCCTAGTTTTAAATTGACAACGCACAATTACTAACTGTGATGTGTGTGTATTTCTTCCTTTAGAAAATACGTCAGCCTGTTTGTTTTCATATCTCACAAAAAAATCTTCTATACAAAAATACAGCTTTGCATTTTACCTACAAATACTATGAAGAACAAAGTTTTTTTTGCTGATTATAAAAGTGGGAAAGTGTTCGGTCTGGTTCGGTCATGTAAAAAAATGGCAGATAAAAGACTGACAAAGCAGATATACAATGTAAATGTGGGTAGATGTAGGTAAGCAGACCTAGGTTGACATTCCACGAACAAATCGCTCAAGTATTACCCGAAGTCAAGAGTCTCCGAAACTAACATCATCAACTCATGAAACTTATCACTCGATAGTCGATACTATCTGCCTGCTTCGTAAGAGACTTGTCGTAAAGATGTGTACGTATTTTTGTACATCTACTCAAATATCTCAATACAAGAACCATACAATACAGATGGTTTTCAATTTAGCCTCTAGTTGAATACTGAGGCAACGTTTTAGAAATTGAATAGCATAAGCCATCACAGTCACCGGAAGAGCTTTAACATTAGCTTTATCTTTAATCCGGTTACTTGGACATCCTGGAATAATGGCACATCTAGAAACAACGCTAGACTTCGACTGCACACTACTTAGTGGCCGAATAGCGTATTAATAGTAATCTATAATATTATATTATTAAACTAACTGCCACCCGCGGAGTTGCCCGTGTGGTTAATGGTAACAAAGAAACAATTTTTCGAGATAAAACTATCCTATGCATTAATCTAAGTTACCCTCTATGTGTGTGTCATATTTCATGGAAATCGGTTAAGTAGTTTTTGGGTGAAGCAGCAATAAACAAACTTTCGCATTTATCACATTTTAGAAATAGTGTGAAACTCCATGTGCCTAACCAAAAACTCAATATTTGCCAATCTAATATATATTACATGTCCATTCGTATATACAACCAGATTCCTGATAATCTTAAATCATTGCCATTAAAAAGATTTCAAATGAAGTTATTTGACTTGTTGTTAGATAAGACATATTATAATTAATATAATTAAAATGAAGACATATTATAATTAATAAAATTATAATAAATTCCACCTCTAATTGTATTAAATACAAAAAAAAAGTATCTTCACGCCCATATTCCCCAAGAGGTAGGCAGAGGCACAACCAGGGCACCCACGACTAGCCGAAGACACTAAGTCCCACAATGTGATAGGTGACAAGCCTATCGCCAACCGGGCACATTTCCAATCCCGACCAAATTTTTTTTTATTAGAAAATTGGAAAAATCTAATTTTCTTTTTGTTTCTTTTCACCCGGTCCGGGTGTTGGACTTGGCTGAATGGGTAGTATATTAAAAAGAGTGACGTCATCATTGCTGACGCCACAATTGTAGTTTCCATGGTGATGGCTTATTGATGACTCATTTTGGGTCTTCTCAAACAAACTTCACAAGTGTTTTTAAGCTTCGTTTATTTAACGGGCAGCATAACGACGTGCAGCCATCGGCTTGTGAATCGTGAATGCCTTATCGCTTACAGTGCAGCCGTATTTATAAGGCTCGGCGCACGTGCTGGCACAGGTGTTTACAAGTCGTTAGGCTAAGTATCGAAATAACAATGATAACCTTAATTTCACATCGCAATCGACTCAAAGTAATCGACTGATGGTTTATAAACTTATTTTCTGGACATCATCAAATTATTTAACTTAATTATTCTAGTTTTTCAGAGGAACTAATGTTTTTGCACCGACATATTTAATACATAATGGATAAAATAAGTGTAAATGAAAATTTTAATTAGAGGATTATGCTCTAAAAAATGTTAAAGATATTTAGATATACTATAACTAATGAAAAAACGCTAAAAGCGACGTAAGTCCATTAAAATTTGCCTAAATTTATCTTCTAAGCTCAAGTTTGCAACTCAAGAAGCTTACAGTTTATTACATCGGAACATTTAGCTACGTGACTCATGTACAAGGGCAAGATAAGTGCTCGAGTGTTTCTGTAATATTTAACACGCAGGTACATAATGTACAGGAACAAATTTGAGACCAAAGCTGACATTTCACGATCAGATCAATCGGATATTATCCGAGGGTGGTTTCAAGAGTCTCCGAAACCGGCGTGTTTGTATGAAAAGGGTAATGAATTTGAAGGAAGCAAGACAAGTTTGTCAGGATTGTGAGGTCTGGCACTCGATACTCTCTGCCTACCCCGTAAGGGACTTGGCGTGAAGATATGTATGTATGTAACAAATTTAATATACTCGACAAATTTCGTGTGACAAACGATGTCGCAGCTCTTAATCCTAATTATATCTTACAAGGCACAGACCTGGATTCGATTCCTGAATCAGGCAGCTCAGAATATGTATTTTTCTATGTTCATAAAAACAATATTGTTTAGGATTGTAAAAGTGCCTGGTTGATGATAGGATTGCTATCTCCTATCACATTGCCTATTTAATTTCGACTAATCGCGGGTGTCCTGGTTGTACTTTTACCTTACAACTTTACAAATAGAAATAAAGTGAACTAAACACTTTACATATTATTTTCGATAAGAGGATAGTTAGGAATGAACTTCGTCAGGTAAGTTCGTTTGATGTATTAATTAGGAAGCAATCAAGTGGTTGGATTTTTTGTTGATAAGATATGAGGCTGTGATGCTCTTTCGTAAATACCGACCTACCATAAACGCCAAACTGGCAGATTAAAGTGGCAAGAAAAAGAGAGTAGAGATAATGCGAATATTTCGCCCTGAACGAGTTATTACAAAGTTATATGTGTTTAAAGGCAAGATACTTATTATTTAGTTTCAAATACACTGTATCTTCTTTCGAGCTTCTTGGTGTGTTTTGGATTATTTTTCAAAGAAGCTCGCGGCCAACAACAGAAAAGTATAAAAAAATATTGACATACTATAAATTGCATACTAAGATTCAATTCTCGAAAAGAACAAGCTTAATATGTTTGTCTAAATACTTCTATATCTTTTTTTTCTTTTTTTCTTTCTTTCTTTTCTTTCTTGTTTAACACCCATAACATAACCAATTTGCTTACTTTGAGATAAGATCTACTTATATAATTTGCCAAGGATATTTATTTACATCGACAGCAACAATTCTAATGTGTACCTTCCCTTAACTGTGTACCTTCCCTTCTCGATCTCATTATAGTTTCTTCCCCCAGTTCAGTTGCTAACCATGGTCAGTGTGATGATGCGCCTTTATCTCATCATGATTTATTATTTTTAAGTTTTAAATTACGGCCTATAAAGCGAAAGCCGCAAGTTCTCCTTAGGCGTTGTTTTGGTGGGATGGACCTTGAACGCTTGCGCGCTGATGCTAATAACATTGATTGGTACTCAGTGACGGCTGAAACATCTGTGGATGCAAAAGTTGATCATCTCAATCGTTTCCTCATTGATCTGTATAATAAGCATGCACCTATCAAACCTGTTAAACTTAAACATCTCCCAGCTCCGTGGCTTACTGATGATATCCGCAAAGTCATAAATAAAAAGCATCACTATTTCGCCAAATACAAAAATCTAAGTCCTCTGAAATGCGAGAGATGTATGTAAAAGTAAGAAACCGTTGCAACACCTTGTGTCGAGATGCTCAAAGGCGATATATTCACAAGTCTGTTGAGAATGGTGATGCTTCTAATGTGTGGAAGTTCCTTAGAAGTTTGGGAGTAGGTAAGGCATTTTCCAATGTATCTAAAAATACCGATGTCAATCATCTAAACCAATTTTTTTCTTCCCCAGGTATTGCATTAGATTCTGGTACTAAGTATGAGACTCTGAAATATCTAGCATCCCTCCCTCGATCTAATTCCGTACCTTTCTCCTTTAAAGAGTTTTCTGAGGGTGATGTGAAAAAAAACGTACTATCCATATCTTCTAATGCCGTTGGTTGTGATGAAATCGGTCGGAATATGATTACTCCTATCCTCGATATTATTTGTCTAGTTCTTACTCATATTCTGAACCAATCAATCACTACTGCGGCTTTTCCTACATCCTGGAAGAACGCTAAAATTATCCCGCTTCCTAAGAAATCGAATCCTGTCGCTCCGTCTGACTATCGACTAATCTCAATTCTCCCATTCCTGTCTAAGGTTTTGGAACGATTAGTTCATTATCAATTTTCTTCCTTCCTTAACTCCCAAAATCTTTTAAACGATCTTCAGTCCGGTTTCCGTCCAGGGCACAGTACGACTACTGCGCTAGTAAAGATTACGGATGACATTCGTTTCGCGATGGACAACAAGATGTTAACAGTGTTAACTTTACTTGACTTTAGTAACGCCTTCAACTCTGTGGATCACGACGTGCTACTAGAAGTATTAGAAACTTTCAATGTATCTCCTGCTTCTGTTGATTGGTTTCGAAGTTATCTACAGGGACGAACACAATTTGTTCAAGCGGCGGAAGTTATGTCATCTTGGTCCATTCTTACTAGTGGCGTGCCTCAAGCTGACGTTTTGTCACCTCTCCTATTCACATCATTCATCAATTCTGTAAATCTGTTCTTATCCTTCCACTTTCACCTTTATGCAGACGATCTTCAAATTTACACCCACTCTCGCCGCTCGGAACTTGACAATGCTATTACTGTTGTTAATTTTTATAAATTTTAAAGAAAGAAAAAATTTTCGCCCCTGACAGGATTTGAACCTGTAACCTTTCGTCTCAAGCCGACGAATGCTCTAACCAATTGAGCTACTGAGCTACTGACTGTTGTTAATAATGATCTGGTCAGTATTGAAAAGTGGAGTAAATCTTTTGGTCTTAAACTTAATCCCATCAAGACTCAGGTCATTATTATTGGTAGCCCCGGACTTATTAATAAGATAAATTGGTCTATTGTACCCCCTGTTAAATTGAATAATGTTATTATACCATATAGTAACTACGTTAAGAACTTAGGTGTTTTTATCGATAATACCCTTTCTTGGACGAAGCAACTACAGGAGGTCAGTAGGAAAATTTTTTGTGCTTGGAATTCATTATGTCATTAAATCTTACTGTTGAGCAAATAAATAAACTCGAGCGTCTTCAAAATCTTTGTATTAGATTCATATTTTCATTGCGTAAATATGATCACGTTTCCGAATTTCGTGCTAAGCTCAAGTGGTTGCCTATTAATGTTCGCCGGAACTGCCATATCCTGTCTCTTCTATATTCTATTCTCTTTGATACATTTGCGCCTAATTATTTAAAGGAGAGATTTAAGTTCTGTCACAGTGAAGTAAGATTTCTCAGGACCAGTGATAATTTTACTCTTCAAGTTCCCTCTCGTAACACTTACTAGTTACTACTATAGCCGCTCTTTTACCTCGCAAGCAGTGAGGCTTTGGAATTTTCTTCCCGTAGATATCAGGAGAGCTCCAAATATTAATATTTTCAAAAGTATGTTAAAGCGTCACTTTCTGCGTTCACTGTGATTAATACTTATATTGCTCGTTCTAAATTCTAATACCTATAATTAAAACAGGTTTCTGCTTTTAGGATGATTTATTTTGTCTATTAGTAGATGCATTTTTATATTTTAAAAGCACCATTACACAGTATTCTGTTAAATCTTGTTCCATACTTGAGGGTTGCCTGGAAGAGATCGCTGATTTGGCGATAAGGCCGCCTTTGTGTATCTTATAATTTAAGTTTTATTTGATGTATTTGTAATTTATCTGTATTTGGTGCACAATAAAGAGTTATTGTATTGTATTGTAATGTGTTTTTAAACCATTCAAGAACCTGTT
This sequence comes from Calephelis nemesis, assembly GCA_002245505.1. NCBI lineage: Eukaryota > Metazoa > Arthropoda > Insecta > Lepidoptera > Riodinidae > Calephelis > Calephelis nemesis. Next base: position 43,044 of record NJDD01003937.1, on the reverse strand, counting down.
CCAGTCGTTTAGATGGAGTTAAGTGACAAACATAGTTCATAAACACAATATACAGTGAGTGAAGGTGTTTGGACAATATATTTTTATCAACTCAACTGCCAACACGTACGTTTTTACACATTGTGTCAAAACATGTGAACCACATGGGAAACATGACAAAGTCGTTGTGACATCAGGGTGAAATAATGTGGTAGATCCCTACCGTAGCAAGTTGCTGTACAGCACTCTACCACCAGTGGTCTTGTTGGTACTGACCTATAATTTAACCAGTGCCTCTTACGAGACGCCTGCCAGAAACCCAGATGATCTGTTCTTAACACTTAATTTATCTCCTCCAATACATAAATACCGTCTGTCCCTTACGGAGTAGGCAAAGAGCATCGAGTGCCAAATTTCACGATCCTTGCAGACCTTTCTCGCTTTCCTCACATTCATTGTCCTTTTCATACAAACATCCGGAGACTCTTAAAGCCACGCTCGGATAACATCCGGACGATTTGACCGTGGAATGTCAACCTTGGTCTTTCCAGATACCTACATCATCCCATCCACGTCAATCTCCTCCAATAAGATCTGAATGAAGTTACTGAAATGTAAGAGCAACTAATATAACATTAATATATCTGTTTCCAAACCGACCAAGTTCGGGTCTCGCGTAGTTTAAGATAGACTACGAATTATTTATGTCTGAGCGCTTACAGTTTGTCTATTCCTCGTACTGGATGTTGGGAGTTTATCTGATTTAATAAGGCCCACTTGCACGTTCCTGGGTAAGGTTTAATATCGAGGTAAACTGTCAAAAGTATATGGGATTAGTCCAATGTTAGAAGCTAACTTTGAGTTAAATATTTAACCCGGGAACGTGCAAGTGGGCCTTACAATGTCATTTTACTACCAAAATAAGCCGCATTCATATTATGTATACCAATTACGATTTATACAATTTGTAACACTGTGAGAGTTAATAAATGAACAATGTTTCTTAATATATTTAAATCTTTAGTAGGTGTGTCTTTCAACTAATTCTACTAAACGACTCCAACAATTTGGTTTCAATTAATTAATAATTAATAGGCCTGAACAAGGTACATAAATTGAATCTAACCCCAAAGTATCGCCACTGTGGTATAGCGATTCAGTTGTTAGACTTGACTGCATGAGGTCCCGGGTTCGAATCCCTTGTAAGGCAAATAATAAGAAAATTGTGTTTTTCCAATTTTCTTATAAAAAAAGTTGTTTTTAATTGGAAATGTGCCCGGTTGGCGATAAGCTTGCCACCTATCACATTGTGGGGCTATCTGATAGACTGGTCGTGGGTGCCCTGTTTGTGCCTCTACCTACCTCTTCGGGGATACGGGCGTGAAGATGCTTTTTTTTAACCCCAAAATAAGCAAATGATATGCTTGTGTTAAGAGTGTTACGGAAAACTTAAACAGATACCAGAACAAATTTTATACACCCAGACCCACAAATTCAGACATCCAAATATTCATCACACAAATGCTTGCTCCTGTCGGGAATCGAACCCAGTCTCGCGGTAAGTCAGTAGAGTTAGGCATGTACGTTAGCCCTTTGACCTACGAAAAGGTCAATTCTGTGTTATATACTTACTTGAATGGCTTTCTAGATGGTTTGGATGGTCAACGCCTTGGCTATAACTGCCGCAACAGCATTAGTACTCACTGTTAATAAATACTAATCCCATTCTCCTCGGGCCGAGCCTTCGATAGACCACCTGCAATTCTGCCTGGCAGCTCGTAAGGCATTTGTTAAATGGATCACTTCAAACGAGACCACGGCGGTAGACTGTTGTACAGCAACTTACCCGGGTTGAATTCCAACGCTTTACCTTATTTTTGCCACTGTATCACATTTCAGTCTGGCAGGGTAGCCTGTAGACTTGCATATTAGGCCAAAAAACCCAGTCATAGGACAACGATGCACCTATAACATCTATGGTGTCTATAGGCCACGGTTTTCTTATGACACAAGAGCCGTTAACTTGTTCACTGTATTTGCCATAAAGAAACCTATACCGTTAATAGCCTATAATTTAGTCCTCTTAAGGTCAATACCTGCCGTTCTCCCCTGAGAACGGTGGGTATCCGGGGTGATTTTCCACACGTTAAAAAATTTTATTAAGTATTTAACTCTCAGTTAGCTTCTAAGTATGGTCAAATCACCATAACATTTGGCAACTCATTATTAAAGTTAACCCAGAAACGTGCAAGTGGCCCTCATGTTCTTGGCTTAAATATTTAACTCTAGTTGCTTTCCACCCTTGAATCGCTTTGTATTTGGCAGTTTAACTCATAACTAAATTTAACCCAGAAACGTCTACGTCTAAAAGCGACCCTTACTTACTAGTTCAAGTGCTGTTCATTTTAAGGGGTTCCGTATCCAAAGGTCAAAAAGTGAACCCTGATAGATCTTTCATATCTTTATGTCCATCATTTTTCAGAAAATATAAGAGTTCCGTTGTAACTGGGTGATTAGATGTATTCAAACAATAAAACAATATTTTTTAATATAATTTGTTTTTTATTTTTCTCCTGGGTTTGATGTGTATAACGTATACATATATATGTTATACATATACTATAATACTGTATAGTTATAATTTTTTTCTTAATTTACTGTAAGTCTACCATTTTAGTTATTTTAAGAGTTCCTTTTTGGTTGAGCTCTATGAAATTTCTTTATCTGAGATAAGCTGACCTTTAGCACAAGTCTTTTAGTTTTAAAGTTTATGTCAGTTTTTTGTGTACAATAAATAATTAAATAATAATAAAATTTTACGGGTTCCCTACACATAGAACTGAAAGTTAGAAAACTGATGTTGAGGTTTTTAATATAAGAGTGTTTTTTCTAAACTGAATAGTTTATTGCGCGAGATGAACTTCCAAATTGGTATAATATGCCCCCCCCCCC
>NJDD01003937.1:0-34902 GCA_002245505.1 Calephelis nemesis | reverse complement strand
GATGGCATCATAACTCTGGAATGAATAGATTTCGATACCAGTTTTTTTTTGTTTGAGAGATGTGATATAGATGTTTCTTATTCGTAGCTATAATATGTGTGGCATTTGACGGGGCTATCAGTTTTTTTTTATTTAAACATTAATCAAAAGTAACTTTTGATGTTTGACACTGCAGTTTTAGGCTACTTCATATCTCCTGATTTTAAGAAATAGCATGCTTTCTATAGATGTTCGCCTCTGTGGTCTAGTAATCAACTACATGATATCGGATTCCCGCGACGGACAGCTCGCTCACAGCAGCATTGTGTTTTTTCAAGTGTCTAATAAAAACATCTCGAAATTTTGATAAGTACCCATTGTAAAACTAGTAACTACCATGGGCTAATCGTGAATGTCCTAATTATTTCTTTTTCAGAGATATGGGCGTAAATACTTTTTTTTCTAAAAACCACTTTCAACTAAAACGCTACTGAGCCAAAAAACGACAAGGATAAAATAACCACAAGGACTCTACTCTTGAATCCCGATATTATGCAAATTGGAAATTGGAATAAGTTGTCGGTTTAGGTACAATTGAACACAATTCAAGTGGATTATTAGCATTCATTTCCAAAAAAAGTATCTTCTTATCCCCAAAGAAGTAGGCAGAGGCACAACCAATGCAACCACGACTAGCCGAAGACACTAAGTCCTACAATGTGATAGGTGGCAAGCCTATCTGCAATAGGGCAAATATCCAATCCCGGGCAACGTTATTTTTTTATTTATAATTTTTTTTTGTTGCCCGACCTGGGAATCGAACCCGGGACCTCAAAAAGACAAGTCCGACGCCGGACCGCTAAACCACAGAGGCGATAGTTCCAAAAAATATTATTTTTATTAACTAAATGTCAATAATTAGCTTGTATTATGGCCATAACTCATCGAGACGCCATAGCGACGTGGCTAGCGACGTCGCCAACTACTTAGTTCGTATTGAGATGCAAAATCGCCAGTCGGTCGCCAAGTGCGTTAGCTGTCATACATCTCAATACGAAGTAGTTGGCGACGTCGCTGGCCACGTCGCTATGGCGTATCGGTGAGGAATGGCCCTTATAGTATTCGCAGGGTGCAAAGCACTAGGTATCCCAATCGATCGCAGCGCTTACGGTGGCAAAAAGTAAAAATAATGTAGGCTCTCTCATCTGTCATGTCGAAGCAATCTACTACATAATCGCATTATTCCGCTAACGAAATTTAAGTTTTACCTATTTCCAAAAGCTTCTTAGAAAGATGAACAGTGTAAGAAGGTGATAGCTGCTGTAATTTTATCGGTGGCAAGAAGTCAGAGGAGTTAGCATAATCAGTCCCAGTTTTGTTCCGACGATATTTCCATCAATCTATCGTGCTAAAATATCAAATGAATCTGGAACTATTTTGTGGTACAATTGATTATGATAAGGAGAAAGAAGAGTGAACTATACAACACCATACTGACCAACCAACGATTATTTCAATCTTCGGAAACATAGCAGAAATAACCTAAAAAAATGATCAGGAATGTCAGTTGATATGTTTTTGAAATCCAATAATCCAACAACATTTTCATGTAATTGATATATTTATAATCAAATATGTGATGCTGAAGTACAAACAGAAATAGAAAACTCAACTTTTTATAATAAAAATAATAGAAAAGTGAAGAAAAAAATTTTGTGAGATCCTTCAAAAAAAATATACAGATGTTGCAACTTCTACAGAAAAAACAGATTTTAAAGGGTTTTCATCATTTTAGTCTTGCAGGTGCGACATTGAACAACTTTCAATTATTATTAAAAACATCAGCAACCAATCACAAATACATTATTTCCAAAAAAGACAGATCATTTATTTTTATAATAAAAGTTAAAACTGGCTTGAGATTTTTAGCGCTAAGCGTTTTGTTTGGTATTCAAAGAACAACAGTTGCAAGGGTTTTTATATATATTTTTTTTTATAAAATAATAAACTTTACAAAATAAAAATATTATTCAAGCCACAATGCCATACTATTTATTTTACAAACTATTCCTTTACAAACGGTTTGTGGTTGAAATTTTATATTGTGGGTTTACTCACAAACCCTGTCTTTAAAATAATACTCATTTCGATCTGAAAAAGAAATTTAATTTATTACCAGCTATACAGAAATAATTGAATATGTTTGTTATCATTTAACATAATCATTAAAGTAGCTTTACATTCTTGTTTAACAGTAAAACTATGACAAAAAAGAAATAATCAAACCCTGATATAACTAGAATCAAACAGGTTTTTTGGATAGATTTTGCATGCCAAATTTAGTTTAAATGTCCAAAAACGATTTCACAGCTCTTTGTCCACCCAAATCACGGTAATTTTGATACTTACATCAATCAAAATAGTATTTTTCAAACATTTTATCTCAATGTCGCCAATCTATATCAAAACGTAAGAACGGTCAGAGAGCCCACAAAGTTGCGAACGCTAAGTGGCGCTGAAGTCATGCACATAGCGAATAGTACTGTTCAAGAGTATCTAAAGTGACATAGATATACCATTTGAAATTCCAATCTTGCATGAAATCGATGTATTTAAAAGTAACCCCACTGAGCTAATATTGAGGCGGTATAAAAGTGTAAGTGGTTCAATAGGTAAATAGGCCCGAAATCTCAATTACAATGTTCCTTTAATTCAAATAAAATTATTTACTTTTTCTAAAACTAGAGTTTGTGCTCGACCTTCGTAGAGTGCAGTCGAATTTTCCTGACAATGCTTCAGTTGTGAAGCGAAACCTGCGTTAAGTTATTGGTAGTTTGTGTATTGTTGGTGCTAATAAAAACAGTTTAGTGATGTGTATGTGTTGAGTGTAGCTGGATATGTTTGGGGTCTCCGGCTTCTGGTAAGTCCAATTTATTCATAGCATACTGTCTTTCCTGTTTTGTCCCGCTATAATACTTATACATGTTTTAGCGGGAAGTTGCAAGTTAAATAAGTTTATTGTGATTTAAGTATGGATTTCCGCAAATTAACGCCTTCTTCTATCAATTATATTGTTATTAACAATATTAATAAGAACCATTTCATAAAATTAGATCAATGCTAGTCAATAGATACATAATTTATGTCCAATCAAATCAGAACAGCGCTCAATACGTGAATACAAAATAGAATATTGATTTATAGACATTGACAATGGATAGGTTTATGGTAATTTGTTTTAGAACAAGATTTAGAATGGGGCGTAGAGTTTTTGGCGTAGAGATGCGACGACTCTATCGTTTGCTAGTGAAATCAATTTTTTTATGATATTGGAAGGCAAAGCTAAGAAAGAAAACAGGATAAGAAATTAACGCCGCCTAAAGACACCAAAGGTGGGTAATAGTGCGTTGCCAACCTGAAGCCGAGTCAGGATATAATTAATTGACGCAGACGTGTTATTTTTTGTGCTTATTACTCCTCATTTACACAAGCTTAAGAAAGATAAAATTGACGTATCTCTGTGTGTGTATGTGTTTTTGTGTCGGTTTGTTTGCGTATATGTGCGTGTAATGTGTGTGAGTGTAAGTGTGTATAAAAATTTCAAGTTAATTTTCACGAGGGCTATTGAAGGCCTCCGGTTTTAATGTCAGTGTTAAATATAAGGTTTTTGGATGTTTTCTTTCGAACAGAAAAAGAAGTGCGTTATAAGTTTGAGGAGTGACACATACGTGTCTGTCTGTCTTTGCCAACATAACTCTTGAATGGCATTCTATTCATAAATTATGATTGCATGAGATTTTGGTAAGGATTTTTGTTTTTTTTTTTTAATTTTAATGTTATGCTGTATTTAACTTGACTTTTTTGTTATGTTAATCTTATTAATATAATACAAATCTGTAAAGAGAGAATTTGCGCATAACTTTTTTTAATATACTTCTATATTATTAGGTTGCCTCTCTTTCAGAGAGTCTTGTGAAGTCAATTAACAACGGGAAAAGGAGAGAGAGACCCTGTAAATTAGAGAGAGAGAGAGTCTGGTATTTGGATAAGACGTCAGTTCTTTGTTAAGAGTGTAACCTCCAGTAGTAGTCTAGCTTCATTTTTTTATGATAATGGTAGGCAAACAAGCAGACGGATTTCCTGATGGTGAGAAATTCACGTCACGTAGAGACACCAAAGTTGGTAATGGTGCGTTGCCAACCTGGGGCCGGGATGTCAGGCCTCGAGCAAAAGTAAGTGTAGTATTAATATATAAACATGCCACTTTTTATTAATATAAAGGCTATTACAGCGTTGTTGAAGCCTACTGACCGTGACATATTGTTAAATACACCAATTTATTTATACAAGTTGAAAAGTAAGCTCAAATACAGACAACTTTATTTAATTATTAATCCGAGTAATTTATACCATAAACATACATACATATCTTCAAGCCAAGTGCCTTACTAGGTTGGCAGAGAGTATCCAGTGCCATACTCGTACTTCACGATCCTGACGAACCTGTCTGGCTTCCTTCACATTCATTGCACCTTCCTACAAACACGCCGGTTTTGGAGAGTCTTGACACCACCCTCGGATAATATCCGAGTGATCTGATCGTGGAATGCCAATTTTGGCCCAGTATATACCTATCCGAGTAAGTTGCTGCACAGCACTCTACCATCACTGGTCTTGTTAGTAACGACCCAAACTGCGGACCGCGGACCGGACCTAGGCAAACACATAGAAAATACAAACGTAAATGCGCGCGCATGCGTGTATGTGTGTGTGTATGAGTGTGTGTGTGAGTGTATGTGTGTGTGCATGTGATAATCTCAATGTAATGACTGATTAAAATAATTGACGTCTCTGAGAGCGGTCTTTCTATTTTGATCTTTGATCACGCTTTTGCTTATCACTGTACTTGTATTAAATCAGATTGCACTCTGCGAACTCATTAGAATTCTGCGTTGCATCTTCAGCAGCCTTTGTCTTAAGTTATCGAGCGTACCTGATCAGCATAACTTATTTAATTCGATGTCTCTGCTTAACACGCTCAGTTTGCGCCTTTATAAACTGTTCAGCTTTACTTAAGATCTAATTTTCAATGTTTAACGTTATTTTTAGGAAAGTTTTAACCTTTTTTCTATAAATTTATTTTTAGGAAATAACTTTTTTATGAATAGCGAACGCGCGTCTTCTCTTTTTATGGTTAAAGACAATATACAATATTGTTGTTATACATACGTGGCTATTTTGAGTTCAAGATTAATATCTTAACATCGTCAAAATGTGCAAGACTAACTGCTGCTTGGAATAATTAGCGTAATGATATATAGCTTATAGCCTTTGACAATTAATTAGTTATATAATACTGAAAGAATTTTTCAAATCGGTCCAGTAGTTCCTTTTTTTTTTGAATAACTAATTTGTTGCTAATCTCGCGATTTTATGCAACTTCACCGAACTTTGAGTAGTTCCTGAGATTAGCGGGTTTAAGCGAACAAACAAACTCTTCAGCGTATCTTCGCACCAAGTTCATTAGTCCTAAGTCTCACCGTAGGCAGAGATCAAGTGCCAAATGTCACGATCCTGGCAGACATACCTAACTTTCTCTGCATTTATTACTGTTTTCAGTCTTGAAAGAAAACCCGAGTAATTTTATCGTGGTATATCCAACCTAGGACTTTTATAACACCAACACATTTTTCAATCCCACTCTTTCTTGGATCTCACTATTACTGATACCGCATCAGTGTGCGTAACACTACAGATTTTTGTAGCACTTTCATCTTGATCATTTATACCAACTAGTGTTCGACCATTGGTTGAAATTCGACCATGATAAATTTTAATATCTTGTTGATAAGAACGTCATCTTCATTTCTCAAGACCAACTAATTTGTTTCCAAACTGTATGATTATAGTTTGTGTGTGTTTGTATTGTATCTGTGATCTTTTATCGTTATCATTAGTTCTAAATTAAATTGTGTGTGTCAAATGCATGGAAGTACGCGTAATGTTTTATTTTTTGAATTAATGCACTTTGTAAACATTATCATTAACAAACATTAGCGTTCTGCACTTTTCCTACACATAAACTATAACTGTCTTATTAATAAATATGGCGTAAAGTACACCAAGGTTTAACCTGGTATTATAGTCTTTATTACAATGTGATACAGACTATAATATCAACTTAATTTTACTCATTCCCTAGTCCATGTTTATTAATAAGACAGTAAGGCCCAATTTCACCAACATCGTCTTAGTCTGAGAATAGCTATACCAGTAATAAAGTTGTCCCTTACATTTACTCTCGCATAACTCAACTTACGTTTCACGAGCGCTATTCTCCGTTTATCAATTCTTGGATTAACTATTCTGTAGAATAACGTTTTGCTTTATCTGTGGCATCTTCTAGCGTAAAACACGGCCAAAATATGTACGCTATTCCTTACAAGCATTACGGCCTATTAGCGTGTATTTTACTTTAGGAAGTTTATCATACGTCAGTTCTTGCTTGACCATTGTGAATTAATGTCAGGAATCGTTAATGATTAGAATTTCAATCGACTTGTGAGATGAACATAAAGCAGTACATGTTTTATTTTGTTTGGTGATTTAATTACAATGGTTTTGTATAACTTTCGAGTTTAATGGTAAGTTTGTCGGAGAGAAATGCACTTAATATTTAAATATTTAGTTAGTTTATAATTAAAATGTTTTTTGTGTAGTGTCCTACTCAACTGAAAGTGAAGACTGTCTAAGAATATGAAATCCTATTTTAAAATGACCTTATATGTATATTCCAATTTCCAAGTGACATTTAATTTGTACCAACGGAGAATAGACTGCTACCTTTGATAAACGATTTTAGTATAAGTATTAGTCATCGCAATAATTAAAGTGATCTACTTTTTTTTCAATCTTTAAATTCTTCCTAATCACCATCACTGTCGGAAATTAGTTTTTTAAAAAAAAGCATGATACCTTCCGAATTTACACAATAATCTTGCTAGTTGTTTAAAGACTATAAACGAACACAAAATGCTAAGAAACAGCCGTTGGTCACAATTCACAGCGGGGAGTCCACATCTGTTAAACATTAAGCACCCATTTTTATCCCTAGTATAAGTCCTTATTCTCTCAAAATCGGCGGGATAACTCTTATCTCCAGTATAACTTCTTAATCTATGAATAAACAGTTGGTGAAACGTAAATATTGGGCTCCAAGCCCCAAGTCCAAGATTAAATTGCAAAGTATAAATATACTTGGAATAAAACTTATACCAGTTTGGTGAAATTGGCTCTAAGTGTGCCAAATTTCATAATCCTCCGTCAGCGCAATTTTCGCAAAAAGGGGTCCAAAGATTTGATTCATCATTCATCATCATCATTTTTTGACATAGCCAACTCTTTCATACAGTTCCATACAGTACCATGACGTTGGGAGAAGCACAAAATTATGCACATTAAGTCTAGTATCCTGGCTCAAATCCTCACTTTTAAATAACTTATCCAGCACCTCATTCACACCATTCCTTGAACACACTCTCCCTTCTACGTCCGCGGTATACCTTCCATCCCAGCTAGAAGTACTACCAAGATATCCTATTTACCTACCAAGATATTATTTAAGTACGTATGGTTTCTGGTCGGTGTGAACTTGTGGAAAAAAAATGTGAATGCCTCTGCGTATTCACATTTTTTTTCATTTATGTCATAACTGTTTTTCAGGCGTTTGAACCATTTTTATCTTTAAACGAAATAAAATAAGTAAAAGCATTTTCTGGAATTCTAACATTATGAAATTAAAAGGTGTATATCATTACATTCACTGAAGATGAAAAAGGTCGCGTCTTCTGGGAAATATGTTTCCTCCCTCCTTCACTATTCGTATTAGTTTTCGTAACAATCGTATTAGTAAAAGTTATTTTGTACCCAGGGAATTGAAACGTAAAAGCAAAATTGTACTAAATAAGTTACAAGGGAGGGAAATATTCAAACAAAACGAAAACATGTTAACGAAAATACATTCTAACAAAAGTCTGATCATGCAAGATATCTACATATTAATACGTGATGCCAAAACTTTGGACCCCTTTTTACGAAAATAGCGAGGACACAGGAGCATAAAATCTGGCACACTTATAATTTATGTGTAGGGAAAATGCAGAACGCCAACATTTTTCAATAATAATACCTATAAAGTACATTAAATCAATAAATAAAATAAAACACTACCATGCATTTGACAAACACAAACAAATATATTGATGATAACGATAAAAGATCACAGATGGCGCACTAAAAAGTTTGGAAAAAAAGTAGCCGGTCTTGAGAAATGAAGATGGCGTTCTTATCAACAAGATATGAAAATTTATAGTCGAATTTCGACCAACGGGCGACCGCTAGTATATAGAAATAGCTGACCCGATACTGTTATCCTATCCTGATTTTCATAGTAAGCCGAATTGGACGTCAGTCATGTAAAATTTATATTTTCGTTAAGTTTTCTCAAATTTTATAATTTCCCGCTATCACTATTAATAGAGAACCGTTAGTGTTTAAATAAACCAAAACATATTGAAATACATAAGCCTTTTTCTCATCGAGTAAATACTCTAAATGGCTATAAAATAACTTTTGCCAATTTATAGTCAGGTATAAATTAATTGGATTAATAATTAAATAAGGATGTCTGAATTCGAGCTTACTCTACAATTTGTACAAATTGATTTGTGTATTATTAATCAAGGCTTTCATAGCGTTGTTAAGCCTACTAACGTAGCGTTTGGCAGTAAAATATCTATTCGAATTATAAATAAATTAAAATAAAAAAACTTTTTCATTCCACCCTACGATTCCACCCTAACTAACATTATGTAGGTTATTAAATAAATGAAAACGAAATAAAAAAGAACGCCAAAATAAAAAAGAAATCCATAATAAACCTACGTAACGTAAGAAGTATTTCAATTATCTCATCATGCAAACAAAAAAATCTATCAAAAACTCTACCCGTTCACTCTACTCACACACACACGCACGCACACACAAGAACAACATTTTATTTTATAATTTGTTGTATATTACCAGAAACATCAAAACAAACAACAAATTCAAGTCCTATAACATGTGAAATAGTTTATTATGCTTTGCAAGCGACTTGCATGGAATCTACCTAAAAAGTTATAAATTAGTATATTTATATAACTAACAAAAAAGTCTAAAATAAAAGTAGACTAAGTTATTACTTATTATATCAACTAACTATCAGTGAAAGTTCTGTCAACATCGGTCCAAATGTTTCAGGGATTAGCCGGGATAGATAGACAGACAGACAAAATTATAAAACATGTTATTTTGGTATACATACCAACTATTTATACATTCCTAACTATAAGTAAAAAGCGGTTATTTTAACAGTACAAACTCAAGTTTTATTTATTTATATGTATGTATACAAGATTTAAAAAATGTTTAAGTTGCATAATTTTTAACTTTGCGTGTTAACATGCAATAACTTGAAGTTATTTAAAACGATGCCGGCAGTATTCAGCATAAATTATGTTATGTAAGTTTTGCAGTCTAAGTTTTCATTTAATAAACAAGTTACACTAAACCTGAAGCGATCAAAATAGAGAGACGATTAAGTTTCTGTCCAAGTAGACGGACAATTAAGTTACTATGTTAGTATGTTACTTGTACTAACCTGGTTTAGCATTGTTGTTGTTGGTACCCGATGCCTGGCTGAAAAGAGATGCACCAGTCATCCTGGCACGTCGGAGGATCCACCACATTTTTGAACAATAAACACACAAACTTGATAAACAAGTGAAATATATCACAAAACTCGAAAAACACTATGAAACGTTTATTTTTAACAAGTATAGAATGAACTAGGATATTAAATGATATTTTTATGATATATTTAATTTATATTTGATATTTTATATCGATATCACGAAGTTGATGATCAAGTGAAGAGTAATGTACCCTCTTCCCAAAGGCCTATGCTAGACTGAAAGTTGTTTCGTCCGCAGGACATGCGCAAACAGACCTCAAAGCCTTAATATAAAACCTTTTTGTTGACGTTAAATCATTTTTTAATTGATTTACCGTTGGCTTGAACGCCGATATTTAATTAAATAATAAAAAGCTCTTAAAAGAGCATTTTCGACATGGTTATAAAAATGCACAATAATAAAAATTACAGCGCATATGTATAATAGAAATAATTTACAAAATAAAATTTTAAAATTCAGAATCCTCTTTTGGTGGAGCTTTATTTTTGTCTAAAATAAAATCTTTAGAAATTGAAAAAAAATCTTAAAACAAATTTGAATGTTATGTTTTCGACAGCAGTTACCTAACACTACATAGTATAAAACAAAGTCACTTCCTCTGTCCCTATGTCCCCTTGATTGCTTAAATCTTTAAAACAACGTAACGGATTTTGATCCGGTTTTTAATAGATAAAATTGATTGAAGAGGAAGGTTTATATGTACATTTCATAGCAGTGCGAATCCGGAGTGAGCCGCTAGTTTTCTTAATAAATTAATAGTAAGTTAGATTACTACTAAACAATCTAAACTAAAGTTATAAGCCCATCAGTTTCTAGTGAGTTTTTGAGTCTTAGTTCTGTCTGTCTGTTATTTCAAGTGTAAACAAACAATAGGCTTTTTTATATATAAATATAGTATAATTAAAAAAAACAAAAAGATATGTGCCCGGTTGGCGATAGACTTGCCACCTATCACATTGTGGGACTTAGTGTCTTCAGCTAGACGTAAGTGCCTGGTTGTGCCTCTGCCTACCTCTTCCGGCATATGGACGTGACGATACTTTTTTTTTTGAAATATAGTTATGTCACACACTTAACCGAGTTAGACATTGCTTTTAAGCGTAGGTCCACTTCTTAATGCTCGAAAACATCCCCGTCAAATATCATGTCATGACGGTATCGTCACCCAGTTTATTTTTTTCCGTTATCTAAAAATAATTTTATTCAAAGTAGACAAAAAAATAGTAGTTTGTAATTTCAATTTTTAATAAACAATAACGTTGTCCGGGATTGGACATGTGCCCGGTTGGCGATAGGCTTGCCACCTAGCACATTGTAGAACTATAGTGTCTTCGGCTAATCGTGGGTGTCCTGGTTGTGCCTCTGCCTCCCTGTTTGAGGATATGAGCGTGAAGGTGTTTCTTTTAAATGTATTTATTACTTTTTCGTGTTTTTAAAGCACCAACTTGCAAGATTTTTACATTATATCTTCATAACATAAGGTTGGGCAGAGATCGTGGTTTTGGCGATAAGGCCGCCCTTGTGTATCACTTACTTTATAGTTTAATTCAATTCAATTCATTTATTTGTAGAAGTAGGTCATTTATTTGTAAGTTTTATTTCAATTTTATTTTATACTAGCTGCGCCCCGCGGTTTCACCCGCGTAAGTCCCAATCCCGCGGGAACTCCGGGATAAAAAGTAGCCTATATGTTATTCTGGGTCTTCAGCTACCTACATACCAAATTTCATCGTAATCGGCCTTGTAGTTTTTGCGTGAAAGAGTAACAAACATCCATACATCCATACATACAAACTTTCGCATTTATAATATAAATAGGATGTATTTTGAAGCACAATAAAGAGTTATACTCTTCTTTTATTCTATTATAATATACTGTCATATAAACCAGTGACTCCTAAGGTGGGTCCCGTAGAAAGTCACCCGAGTTCCGCGAAATTATTTAATTTTGGAAATTATTACAAATCGCAATAGATAGGTAAGTAATTTGTAAGGCTATACGAGTTATAAACGGATCAATAATAATGCAGGGAAATAATGTTATGTTTCATGATGTGATAATTTTCAAAATAATAATTTTCATAACGTACTTGCAATTTCAAAATATTTCTCACATAAAGTTATGTATCAATATAAATTGCGGTGTCTTATCTTATAATAATTTGACATGGGGTTAAAAGAAAAGTAAGTTTTGGTGTACGGTCTCAAAGCTTTGGAACACTCTCAAAGCTTTAGACATTCGTAGACATATCGTCGTCGTAGACACCTACGTCGTAGCTACTACAAAGTATATCCATTGTCCAGTGATGATGTGCGTAACGTAGCACTGTATTTTTTGTTCGTCATTATTTATTTTTTGGTAAAATGTATCAGCACATTTTTTTAGAACAAGTACTCTCGAGTCTGTGGCCTAGCGGTCCAGCGTCGGACTTTCCTTCTTATCAAATTATGCTTATCAAATTTCATTAAAATCGGAGCGACTTAGATGGGAAAGCATAACAGACAGAAAGTATAATATTTAAGTTATAAAATTGGTATGTATTAGTGGATATAGATAATAAGTCATTATCCGTTCAATGGCTCATAGACATTCTAATGTCTACACACACAGGTAGATTCTAATGTCCACAAGGTCTCTAGACCTCTTAAAAAAAAGAAAAATCTGGTTGACCGTTCGCTATTTGACGATTTAGTTACAGTAAATAGAGAAGTTGATTCTGGCCTGACTTTCAGTTGAATGGTTTAAAAACTAGCATAGGAATAAGATACAGAATCAGCAATCTGATCACAGACCCACTTAAACAGTTAAAACCTGCAATTAAAAAGGCTATTTAATTTGAAACAAATGGAAAGTCTTAAGAACTTCTGCGAGAACAATTTTATACAGCGATAGTTCTCAAATTATTCCGGGACTTCACTCTTGGGTGGCTCTAATAAGTTTTAGTTTTAAATCTAAAATGTCAAACTTGAAGCATAAAACATTTCCATTTTCGCACTTCTCCCGTGGCATAAATTTCAACATTTAAAAAAAAGAAATTTCACTGTATACTGAATTTCAGCACGCGTTTTGTGGGATCCAAACTTCGAAAGGAAAACAAGGATACTCTAACAGGATCACTTTATTATCCGTCCGTCCGTCTGAATCTATCTACTTAAAAAAACACCAAAATCCGTTGCGTATTTTTAAATAGTACGTCTATAAGGTCAGACGGGATATATTGACTTTGTTTTATACTATGCAGTGATTACAGCTAAAATATTAAATTTGTATAGCAGTAGAAAGATATCCTGATTTGACGCTCCGAAAAAGCTTGAATATAATAATAAGAAGAAGCAATAAGTGCTTAGTTTATATTTTAGGCGGGAAACTTTAAAAAACAAAGAGCAGCTATAATTAAATACAGATTTACCTAAATACTTGCAATAAAATAGCTATTTGAATGGAGACAAATGGAAAAAGTTTGAAGTTTCCACTTGAGAACAGAGATAGTTCATAAGTTATTCCGCCGACGTCACTGTTAGCAACTAGAAAATGTTGCTTCTAATGTAAATCAAGATAAAGTTGGTTCAAGTTTTTATTTAAAAGGAGTAAAGTTTAATTTTACTTTAATGCCCGGCCGTCATATAATGGTAACGTTCCTAATGCATATTATTTGATCAAAGTATCTCAACGCCCATATCTCAAGATCGTAGGCAGATAATTGATTGACAAAACAGATATTATACAAAGCAAAATTGAATAAATATAGGTACCCGCGGCGACCTAGATTAACATTCCACCATCAAATAGCCTACTTGATATTGATTGACCTATATAACGATAACTTCAGTGCTTACCGTTGACGTGTTCCGATTCGGAGAATGAGGTTGCCGGTAATCTTACTTTTGTTCGAGGCCTAACATCCTAGCTTCATGTTGGCAATGTCCCATTACCACCTTTGGTGTCTCTAGGCTGCGTGAATTTCTTAGCATCAAGAAATCCGTCTCTTTGTTTTGCCTTCCAATATCATAAAAAACAATCTCGTCTTCCCCTCTATCAATACTAGGTGGGGAGGCAACCATAATTAAACATTGGATATAAAATTTTAATTTAAACTAATTTATTCGTTTCGTTTTTTATCAAACTGAATTTGAGATTCTACAAGTAATTTAATTTTGGTTTTACTTTAGATTTGACTTTTTAAACCAGATCATATTCTAGTTTTAGCTGGGAACACCACGGGCAACAAGGACTACCAGTATATTAATTTTTACTCAGCCTTTACCATGAGTTGGTATAGATTACGACCGGTAAGTTACGTGTAAAAATCTGTGACAATTTTGGTTTCAAAATGTGTTTCTCTTAGTTACCAATAGAGGTGCTGTTCAAAGTTTTTATACTAATAATTTACAGAGATGGTAGCGAGTGTAATATCCTTGAAAAGCCGTTAAGTCATGGTAAGACCTCTAGTGAAGGCTTTGTACTCAAACTAATTGACGTATACTCAAACTAAACACATTAAAAAGTGATAAATAAAATATTTAAAGTAGTAAGTAACTAAATCACCTGTAAACATATCCTAAGCCCATTCAACCTTCACTAGACGATTTCTATTGTGGATTCACGTAAAGGGTCAGACCCTAATTCCTTTTTAAACGATGATCTACGCGAATAAGCTTCAAAAAGGTTTATTTCCAGACCAATTTTTCGTTATTACTTGGTTATTTTGAAGACATTAACTATTAAAATTATTGATAATTGTCTATTCGTATATATGTCTTCACTAGGTAGTAGAGTTTCGAAGCTACTGGCCCGGATTGATGCCACCGTCTTATCTTTTCCTGCTGCCATAACGTCAGTGCTTGCCGTTGTCGTGTTCCAGTTCAAAGGGTAAGGTAGCCGGTAAGCTTACTTTTGCTCGAGGCCTCACATGCAGGCATCAGGTTGGCAACGCACCATTATCACCTTTGGTGTCTGTAGGTAAAGTGAAACTTACCACCAGGAAATCCGTCTGCTTGTTTGCCTTCCAATACCGTAAAAAAAATATGAAAGAAAACATCACAAACAGAAGAAAACAATCCAGAACAATTCATTTTCTATGCACCGCCTTTATCTTTTGAATCAAGTTAGGTTTACTGGTATAGTAATCTATCTAGCATTAGGTCATGTACAAATATGAGCAGTGTAGAAACTAAGTCTAGTTATCAAAATAACTACACTTCAATGAAGCTATAGGGTTGGACCTTGTTATTTTTCAGTAATCGAATTGCAATAACTACGTAATAAATAGGTAAACTCATGGCCACGGTTAAACCAAGTAAAAGACGAACACGCTCGTAGCTTTTTAAAACGATCGCGGAAACAAATAGCAACGTGACTGATTAAAGTGGTTCCCGTGACAAAGCTAAAACACGCACCACTTTTTTAAGAGCTATCATAAGGTTTCTAAACATAATCTCTTAAAGAATCAGAATCATAATCATAAGTTTAGTTTTGAAATGAAATGAAAGTTATTTTTTTGCTGAATTTGTGAGTTTTGTTACAAAAATATTTATTTATGGCAAGCAAACCTAGCAAGTCAGGGCAAGAGAAACAAACTCCTTATATGTTTACTATGACATTTATACTAGGTAAAAAAACTCAATTGAACTTTTTTGTAAAAATTGTTTATACTATACAATTTTTTTTTTTTAGACAAAGACGTTAGATTTAAGAATATCATATCTATCAATTCTAACTATCATATCTATAAATTGACATACAATATATTCGTAAGTACATTATTCGTACAAAAATTAAATTTTTGGCTAAGCACATGCAATTTCCCACTATGTTTAAAACGTAAAATTGCAAAGATTGAGTATTTGTTTGAAATTAATGAAGATGTTTTTTTACAAATCCAGCCAAAACATATGAGCAAGTTAAAGATAAAATTTTAGATGGTTTAAAAATTGGTTTACTTGGATTTAGTTGATTAAAACTTTTACACAATTATTTAATTTGGACATATATTTTTAACCGACTTCGAAAAATGGAAGAGATTTTGTGTTCGACTCCTATATTTTTTATGTATGTTAATCGATTTCTCCATAGTTTCTGAACCGATTTTAATTTTTTTTTATTTGAAAGAGCGTACATCCGAGCTGGTCCCTTTGCCGCCAAGTCTGGATCTGCAGATATAATCTGAGGAAAATAAAAAAATCCTTCATTTTTGAACCTACACGTACTTATAGAAACGAACGTCTGTTTTTTTGCAGTTTTGCTGCGATAATATTGTTTTAGGACTTCTTTTTAGGAGATTGAGGTAAAAATGGAATAAGTTACTATTAATACCGTCAGCTATCTACTAGTGCAATTTGTGTGAAAAAGTAAGTAAGTATTGTAGTACTATTTAAATTATGCGCTTCGGCTATATTTGTCAAGCTTCGGAAATCCGAATGTATTTTATAGATATCTATATAGAGTTGTGTTATAACATAATTAATCATTTCGATTACGATTGTCTGATCTAATCCAAATGGATTAGATCAGCCAATTTAAAAAATAAAAGTATGAAGAGTAAGAATTGTAAAACCGAAGCGCATAATTAAAATAGTAGTACTATAAGCATCATCACTCCCATATCCCCGAAGGGGTAAGCAGAGGCACAACCAGGGCACGAAGCCGAAGTCACTAAGTCCCACAGTGTGA
This sequence comes from Calephelis nemesis, assembly GCA_002245505.1. Classification (NCBI taxonomy): domain Eukaryota; kingdom Metazoa; phylum Arthropoda; class Insecta; order Lepidoptera; family Riodinidae; genus Calephelis; species Calephelis nemesis. Next base: position 18,459 of record NJDD01003937.1, on the reverse strand, counting down.
TGGGTGGCAAGCCTATTGCCAACCGGGCACAGATCCAATCCCGGGCAACGTTAATTTTATTAGAAAATTGAAAATATATATTTTATAATTTTCTTTTTGTTGCCTAGCCTAGGGAATCGAACCCAGGACCTCAAGAAGTCAAGTCCAACGCCGCTAGACCACAGAGGCGATTAATTCGTGTCAACATTAACTAAGTTCGAGGTTGCTTCTGTTTCCGAAGGTGGCTATAACATGCTAATGATGGTAATTCTGCTGAGCAGCAACTAAACTTATTTCAAGTCTATCTTTTTTTAATGCAACAAAAATAAAATTAATGGATCATTTTAGAAATGTCAAAATAGTGCGGCCGATGCCAAGCCATGTGCTTGACGTGGTGGGGAACAAATAGTTTTAATCAATGGATTAAAGGTCTTTGGAAATAAAAGTAAAAGTATTTTCACGTCCGTATTCCCGAAGAGGTAGGCAGAGGCACCACCAGGTCACCCACGACTACCCTAAGATACTAAGTCCCACAACGTGATTGGTGCAAACCTATTGCCAACCCGGCACGTATATCCAATCCCTGGCAATTTTTTTTTAGGAAATTAAAAATACACATTTCCTTTGGTTGGTTTTGTTCCCTGACCCGGGTCGAACCAGGGATCTTAAGAAGTCAAGTGTGATGCCTGACCACCAGATAACAGAGATGTTTACCGAAACAAAGAGGTGGAAACGTCGTGTACAAACTTATCTGACAGCATTAAACGTGTTTTGTCTCATTCTATCACTATCGTTGAAAGAAGATAGCGATAACTTAAAATTAGTTTAGTGAATGTACAACATCTTGACTACCGATATCACTAATTTTAAAGTACATATATTTGTAATGTTCTATGGCCGGCTTACCAACGTTGCCCTCTATATCCAAAATATACTTTTCAAAGTCAAATAAAATTGAAAAAAATATTCTAATGAACAGCAAAAACTTTTAATGATGTCAAAAAAAGAATGCTAATTGGATTAAGGAATTTGTTGAAGAACATTTTAAGTTTCAAGAACTTGGTAATTACAGAAGGTTGATCTTGAAAAGTTGTTTTATTAATACATCACCTTCAATAAGTGCCCGTCTTTCTTACATCACTAAAAAAAGTTAAGGTGTGTAACAAAAGCATTTTTTTTACTGGTTACACAGAAAAGTGACTTGCGAACTGAAGGTATCGGACGCAGCTAACGGACCCGGCTGACAGCTGCTAACTACTGGGTATCTAGATAATGAAAGTTTTTCCCCGTGTTGGTCCGGGCTCCTTTGCAGAATAGATCATCTGCCTTCCTACCAGGCAGCTCGTAAAAGGCGAGTATAGACTTACCGTCACTAGCACCGTCACACCTTACTAGGTGGTAGAGTTTCGCAGCAACTCGCCCGGATTAGTACCATCGCCTTACATATTATTCCTGCCGCCAAGATGTCAATGCTTGCTGTTGATGTGTTGTGTGTCGGAGGGTAAGGTAGCCCGGTAAACTTACTTTTGCTCGAGGCCTAACATCCCGGCCTCAGGTTAGCAACGCACCATTACCACTTTTGATGTCTCTAGGCGGCGTGAATTATTTACCACCAGAAAATTCGCCCGCTTGTTTGCCTTCCAATATCATAAAAAAGTACACTGAGCCGTGTAAACTAATGGACGTAAGTCGCGGATCTGACCTTTCAGACGTCCGAAAGATAACTGGCGCGCTGGTCAGTACCGGCTGTAAGCCGCCTCCAGCCACGGCTAATAATATGTTCCCAGCTTGAGTGTTACCCAAGAATGCTATTCGTATCAATACTGGATGCTACACTCCTAACAAAGACTTGATGTCATTTCAAAAGATTGCTGACTCTTTTTAATATAGTGCCATCTCTTTCATATCGACTTTGTTAACTGACATCATAAGACGTCTGAAAGAGAGGCGGTAAGTTAAAGAGAGTTAGCAATATCTTGAATTGACATCGTGTCTTTGTTAGGTTAGGAGTGCAACCTCTATTAGTATTATAGCTTCGTGGTTTTAACTGTAACCAAACAAGGTTTTGTTATATTTAATATTTTTATTTAATTTAAATTTATTTTTATTTTATTTTAAAACTTCAAAATATTCATATTTTTAAAGAAATAAACACTTGTACTGTTTTACTTATCACTTATAATTTATTACTTTGTAATTAATAGCCTACCGGTTTCGCTTATAAACTTAGAGTTTAAGCTTTAGCCCTGATGATGCTGTATAAGCGAAACCGGTAGGCTATTAATTACAAAGCATTAAATTATAAGTGATAAGTAAAACATCACAAGTGTTTCTTTCTTTAAAAATATGAAGGTTTTGTTAATTGTAGGACATGTTCGTGGCCAAGGAAAATAAGAAAAGTCTTTTTTTTTTATCTATGAGGAGGCAAACGAGCAAGTAGCTCAGCTGATGGAAAGTGATCACCCCCGCCCACGGACATTCGCATCACTTGGAGTATCACAGATGCTTTGCTTTTATGATTAAGTACGCTCTTTTCTTGAAGGTTTATAAGTCATATTCTTTTGGGAATACCGCCCTCGGTAACTGATTCCACAAAGGTCCTGTGCAGGGTAAGATATGTCTTCGGAATCGCACAGATGTAGATCGCCACGCATCAAAATGATGGATATGATACTTTAAACTCTGACGGGATGTCAGCCGCTGGAGTCAAACAACTCCTTAGAGCATTTCCCATTATAGACGGGTAGAAAACACTGAGTGACCCAACATTTCTACGCAGCGCCAAAGAATCAAGCCGATTGGTAATTGCCCGGTCATTGACAATTCGAGTTGCTCTATGTTGAATGCGGTCAAACGGAACGGAACGGGTTTTGGAGCCCCTGCCCAGAGTTGAAAAAAATACTCCATGAGGTTGAATTTGCACTTTGTTAACTTATTAGCGATGGGTCGGCTAGAAATACTGTCTCGGTTTACTAAGCATACCAAGTTTTTTAGAGGCTATTTTAACCTTCTCCTCTAGACTCCAGACTTTTCACTAACACTAATCATAAACACACAGAAATTAATTCATATTAATTAACAGTTTAGTTACTATTAAAGTCAATTTGTTTGGAGTAGGTTCCCCAATTAATTTTCTTGAATTTAGTATTATTAGTATATTTACTGTGGTCTAGCGTTTCAGGTGTTAGACTTGACCGCATGAGGTACGCAAAAAGAAAATTTAAGTTTTCCAATTTTCTAATAAATAAACGTTGCTCGGGATTGGATATGTCTCCGGTTGGCGATATGCTTGCCACTTAACACATTGTGGGGCTTAGTGTCTTCGGCTAGTCGTGGGTGCGTGAGGATACTTTTTTTTAATTAATTTACAACAAACAGTATTAAGACAGTAACTAGCCAGTACCTTTATGAAAACATTAGGTATGTAAGAAAGAATATTCATATGTTTGAAAAGAAAAAGAACAGACATAATGTGTACACTAGGAATAAAAATAAGATATTCATAAAAAAACAAGATTAGCTAAAACTTCGAAATATTTACAGGAACTTCTGTATCCTTATCCTACTACCTTTAGGGCATGCTGCCACGTCTTCCGTATTTTGATTGACATTCTTATCATCTTGTTTTTTCCTACTTTTTTATAGCTATGTCCTTTATTAAGTTAAGAGGTTACTTCAGTCCTTAAGTGCGTCTTCAGTTTGTAAACCCTTTCAGTTTTCATGTATCTTCTCCGTTAGTTACTTTTATTGTGAGTTACATCTTTAAATACTATGTATTGTAACATTTTTCATATGTTATATACATTCCCTTTATTTATACACAAGTTATAAAATTAAAATGCTGAATGCTAAAATCATCTTCTATCACGATGGCGCAAAACTTCCACGACTCTGTCTAAATTATTTTTATGAATCTTTTGTTATCCCTCTATCTCTTATACCAATTATAAATTATGTAAACTCATATCTTAATATTTCATTTTTTTTGCTGGTTTCTTCTTTAATCTTCTTTCTTGACCAGGCCTCTGAAATCTTCAATTTTTCCTTATTGTCCCACACTATTATAATTTATTTACATAATCACATGTACACATCACTATATAATATTGACACATTATTACAAAAGGCCCACTTGCACGTTCCTAGGTTAACATATTTAACCCTAAATTAGCTTCCAATATAGGGTTAAATCATTATTTTCTCTTAAGCCATAGGTTATATGTTTAATTATTTAATCCCCCGAAGTTGGAGGGTTATATTTCTAACCCTAGATTTGTCAAGTCAAAATTATAAGGTCATATCGATTTGTGTCGTCTATTTAAACATAAATAACATAGGTAATTTACTAAAGTTCCTATACTATTTTTAAAATGATTGTGTGTAATTATTAGTTTTCTGATGATGATGAATAAATTGCTGAATTCAGATTTTTTAATGGGAGAATTGCAGAACAAATAGATCATTTTAGATTACAGAAAGACAAAGCATTTCATAGAAGATTTAGACTTGGAAAAGGAAACGTTTTATATTTATTAGATATAATTGAGCATAAGTAATACAGTCTACACACAACCAGCCTGTCTACAGTGAGGGTTTATAACCAATGAACCGATTTCTATGCACGTCAAGGTTTTATGCAACTGGATTTATCGGATTTTACGGTATCTGGATAAGAAAATTTCCAATTGTTTCTAGAGGAATTTCTAAATGTACAAGTGAACTTAAGTAGGATAACTGGTATAATTATAACTAATTGCGTTCTACATAATTTAGCACGTCTAAGAAATGACAAAGACCTACCATTGATCCTGAATATCCTCTTTTACTTGGAGAGTATGATCCAGAAGCAGCCAGCCACTTCACAGTCCAATTGTGTTAGGAATACTCAGGGATCTCGTGTATGTGAAGTGTTAATAAAACAACATTTTTGGGGAGTGATTTAAGTAATTATTTTTCTTATTTTTTAAAAATATTATTTAAAATAAGAAATATACCTATACATCTCAGTTGAAGTTTGTTTATTTCACTTTTTTCTAAAAAAATATAACTATTTATAACTTAAGCATCTGTTATTGAATTACTTATATCAAAACATCTGTTATTGAATTATTGGTTTCAGGGCTGTATCTCTACAGGAGGGTTTCTCTTGCAGTCGCCGCAAATCAATTACAGCTATTTATTGTATTGTCACGACAATTTATTGAAGAGAAACTTCTTTAGAATCGTTGTGATTTCAAAACGGGTGCAACGGAAAAGCGACAGGTAAGAGACACAAATATATATTTATCTCACAGGAACATTTTTTCGTAATAAAAACTATCCTATATGTTAATCCATGTTGCCTTCCGTGTGTGAGCCGATTTCTTGAAAACCAGTTCAGCAGTTTTTGCGTGAAGGAGTAACAAACAAACATACAAACTTTCGCATTTATAATATTAATAGGATTATCAGTATTGAAATTTTCGAAAATAAATATTACTTACAATTGTCTCCACAACCAAAAACTTGGTAAAGGTTTATTCTGGTATGACTACTTTACTATAACAATAGATATATAAGTTTAAATTAAACGGACTACAAATTAACTAAACTTACATTTAGCTTATTGTTGAAACAATGTTACTCGAATTAATATCATATCATATATATTATTTTAAATTTGTATCATTTATACTTTCATTTAATTTGATTAAAAAAATAAAAAATCGTGAGTTTTTAATACTTTATCAAGTTTTAATTGAAAATTATCCAACCCAAAGATCCAAAAAAAAAATATTTAATTAAATTTTAATTATGGCTACTATTTATAAATATTTTCTTCAATGCCACATCATTTAATATTATGACAAATATAACACGCCTCGTTGGTCGAGTGGCTGGCGTACACGCCTAACTACACCGACCAACAGCGCGGCTCGGGTTCGATTCCCGACTGGGGCAGGCATTTGTTGGATGAACATTCAGTCATTCCGGGTCTGGGTGTTTATTAAATTTATTCTGGTATCTATTTAAGTATTTCTATGTATTAGTATCGTTGACTAATACTCTAGATATTTATATTTATTTATTTATATGTATAACAAAATCTTCGCGCGTTGGTTGACGTAGCTCATACTACAAACAGCGCTTGAATTTAACGTTGATTCATTTGGCGTACGTATAACTCTTGAAGAGATAATTAAAATTGAAACTTAGTAGATTTAAGGCTCATAATATAACGAGCGTATCTGAAATGTTACGACGATATGAACTTAGAAATGTTTTGTACATCTTGTTGTGACGTGCAGTAGATTTAAGGCTCATAATATAACGAGCGTATCTGAAATGTTACGACGATATGAACTTAGAAATGTTTTGTACATCTTGTTGTGACGTGCTACTAAGTTTCAATTTTAATTAAAATTTGTGAGTTTTTAAGTAAATCTTATCTCTTATCGCAATACGAGCCTTTGTCACACATCCTAAGATTAAGTTTGCTTGCATTTTGAACAACAGTCTGTCTTCTGTACTTTAGTACTATTACTTATTCTGTAGTATAAGCGACTGTTCTTCTTTTTCTTTTATAAATATGGCTTTTGATCGGTTTTCACGACTTATTTCGCCAATGTCAGGTAAGTTAATTCTTATACATTCATTAGACACTATGTACAAAGCCAGGTCAGGGTCCTAAGTAAAGCGGTGGCTTCGTTACTTAAGCTCATCTAGTGAGATTCGACGGCAGCGAGGAAATATACAATACACTAATTTCTTCATGATTATTTCATTTGTTCACTTTCACTAAAACAAAATTAATCTAATTCCTACTTAATTAACCAATTTCACTAAAAATAAACACTAAATTCTATAATAATGAAAAAAAATCGACCATCTTCATTGACGATGGCACCAAAACTCTAAGCGAGCGACTGTTGTATCTTATCATAAGAACATATCAATAAAACGTTCATACATGTATGCATAACCTTACCCCAAATCCCTTACGTGGTAAGCAGAGAATATCGAGTGCCAAACATTGTCATACTTGCAATTCTGCGGTCTCAAACTGAATCTCAGCGATTTGCAAGGGCGACGGCGAGATCGGGGCGGACGCGGGCGAGGCGAGCTATGCCCGAACTAGAAGTCAGCGGCCAGATCGCTCCGCACCCGCTCCGCTGACATCCAGTTCACTTCAGTAAGAATCATTGTGTTAGATCGCGCCGCTCTCGCCGCCGCCCCACAATCGCTGAGATCCAGTTTAAAGCCTGCTAGGCTTTCTATGCATTCATTAATCATCTATACAAGATGCCAGTTTCGGAGACACTTGACACCACCTTCGGATAAAATCGGAGCGATTTGATCGTAGAATATAGAATGTCCAACTAAGTCTCCTAAAAGATTATAAGAACCAAGAGCCAATAGAAGTTTATAGATACTACGCCATAGAACATTTCACTAAGCCTATTGAAGAAATTCAAATACAAATATATTTTTTTCACGTTGGTCTATACAAAGATTCTTGTGACGCTTTAGCAAAGAATTAACGAAGAATTTAAATAAGTCAGGTCTGGTCACTCATTGCAATATGATGCTTTGCTACAGATCTTAAGATTTAAGTTTGCTTACGTTTTGTACCTCAGTGAGTCTTCTGTACATTAATACTAATACAGTACTACTATTTAAATTATGCGCTTCGGCATTAAACTTTTTACTCTTTTCACACTTTATACTTTTATTTTTAAATTGACTGACCTTATCTAAATTTAACTGAATTTATTAATTATGTAATAACAACTCTATTTAGATATCTTTAAAATACATTCGGTTTTCCGAAGCTTGATGAATATAGCCGAAGCGCATACTACTACACTTATTCTGTGACACTTTATCCCGATATCTAAACGGGTTCTGCGATAAATTTAAATAACTTTAAAGTTGCGGTCGTATTCACGGGCAACATCTACTTTATTATGAAACAGTAAACTTTGTGAACCTGTGTAGAAACATTATAACGTAAACTACAAGCTTCATTATTTCAAAGTTATTAGACAAACTCGTTCGTTGAAAATGCAAAGTAACTTAGTCGCAAGCTAAGTGTATTTTAAACGGCTTTGAATAAAGGAGAATTGCCTGAATTCAATTACATATAATCCATTATATATTTTTTGTGTTCGTGTGTTTGTCACTGAACTCCTTCTAGACGACTGGACCAAATTTTGATGGATTTGTGTGTGTTCACAATTTGGTCTCTTGGAAAATGTTTTATTAATTAATTAGTTGTTGATTTTGCAATGTTTCACATTGGCTCGAACAAACTGCTCTACTATCAAAGCATCAAATATTATATAGTAGCTGTTAATGTCAGGCGATACTAAGTTTGCTGGGTCATATATCTACATTAGTGTGTTGATCGCCTATGTGGTCTGGTGGTTCGCCGCCCTACCTATTCCTGCCGCCATAACATCGTGACGTGTTCCGGTTTGGAGGGTAAAGTAGCCGGTAAACTTACTTTTGCTCAAAGTCTAACATCCCGGCCTCAGGCTGGCAACGCACCATTACCACATTTGGTGTCTATAGGCGGCGTGAATTTCTTACCACCAGGAATCCGTCTGCTTGTTTGCCTTTCAATATCATAAAAAAAGCGTGAGCGAAATTTCTAGTCGTTTAAAATGAAGTCCGTTTCAGCAAAGCCGGCGGGTATAAAGGTGATATTAATGGCTCAGAGTACTCTTAAGTGGTCCTTCGCATGACAAATTAGTTATCGATCTGTCAATAACAAACAAGGTACAGTCAGCTTCATTGATAAAACAGCTGTTTATTATTTAACCAAGCATGCAAATCATTTGTTTCATTTTTAGCAATATTTTTTAAATAGAAATAAAACAGTATAACTTTGCTGGATTCATATTTCTCAGGTACACAAGGAAAAATATGGAATATGCAAATTTGGTTAAAAAAACGACGGGTCGCACTCTGGGAGTGCCGACAGAAGTGAAAATTGCTTTAATGATCAGTATGAAAGTACTGTCATTTATGTGGTAGAATACAATATTTATTTATTGCGCTATAATACACAAACATGACAACACGAACATTCGCGCAAGCGCCCTGCGACGTCTAAACGAAACAGCAGGAGCAGGCATACATTTTCGGCGGGCCGTAGAAACACTTCTGTGGTAGTTTAGATACATATCGAACTTCAAAATTCCTTCTACGGTTTTCGTCTGAAATAAGTGGTTACATATTTAGCAGTTTTTCAGCCCGCAATGTATAGCGAACAAAGTATGTATAGTATGCATCAAGCCAGGCGTAGCGAGCTGTAGGTGCCGACATAATACGCTGTTTTATAACATATCTGATTTTAGAAAAAATGTGTTATTTATTAGATATTAAATGAAAATCGATTTGCGTGAGATAGTATTAATGAAATAATAGTGAAATCAATAAAAAAAACACAAAAGTTTTTTTAAATAAATAAAATATCCCTGGACAAGTCACACAAATTGAACCTAAACCCAAAGTAAGCAAATTATATGCTTGTGTTACATATGGGTATTAGTCAACAATTCTAAAACATAGATATACTTAAATAGATACCAGAATAAATATAATAAACACCCAGACCCGGAAATGCAGACATCTAAATGTTCATCACACAAAAGCCTGCCACCGTCGGGAATCGAATCCGAGCCTCGCGGTTGGTCGATGCCGTTAGGCGTGTACGCTAGCCACTCGACCAACGAATTCTTGAAATTTCCGACACAATATTCCAACTACATAATATTATGCATGTCTATCATGTACAAAATCCATGGTTTCATTTTTCGTAACGTTGTCATTTACACGCTGTATTGTGATTAGTATCTACACACACAACATTGTTTAAAGCCAAGTTCGAACAAAAAATGGTGATTGAATATTAAGCACTAAACTAATACCTTTGGAACAATGTTAGCCAAAAATACCCCACAACAAAGATACTTATAAATGGATGTTAATTTTGCGATCGTAATCGTTCGTGTGGACAGACCCTTAAAAGCTGTGTTTCAACTTTAATCACCCTCGGTAAATAAAACTAGTTCAAACAGCATTGTGACCTTTGAACAATGAAAGGAAAACAAAATAGTAAAGCTAGTTGTTTTTTTATTATAACAAAGGTTATTTTCTCAAGAAACTTACTTTATTGCTATTTTGCGAACACAGTTCAATTACTTTCTTTACAAGTTGTTTTCTTATTACATTATTATAATATAAAGGAGGCTCCACATAATATGGCTCTTTGTGTAGCTCTTTTGTGCACGGACAAATACTCAATACCACCGTCCACGAACGTAGCCTTGTACCAAACAATAATACGTTATAGTTTGGCTAGTAGCGGAGCCGACAAACATTGTCCTAACCTAACTTTGAATGTTGTTTTTTTTTCATATGAACCTCTCCTGACAATAACTAACACAACAAAAAAGAATTAGCAAAAACGGTCTATTCGCTACGTTCAGGCGTAATGAGATGAACCCATTAACCGCCCTTGGTCCTATCAGAGATTAGTAAATATATTGCCTTTGGTCCTATCAACCAGATCTCAGTCTTTCTCAATCTTCGGCGATGACTTAAGGAAATGGGGACTTACTTACTTTTAAATACGACTAGCTTATGCGGCGAATTTTGTATCACTTGATAGTAACAGCTTTTTTCATAAGATACTGGAAGGCAAACAAGCAGACGGATTTCCATCAGGAAATCCGTCTGCTTGTTGTAAAGATGGTAAGAAATTCACGCCAACTAGAGACACCAAAAGTGGTAATGGTGCGTTGCCAACCTGAGGCCAGGATGTTAGGCCTCGAGCAAAAGTAAGTTTACCGGCTATCTTATCCTCTGAACTGGAACACGTAATGACGTTATGGTGGCAGGAATAGGTAAGGCGGTGGTACCAATCCGGGTGAGTTGCTGCGAAACTCTACCACCTAGTCAGATGTCACGGTGTTAGTGACCGTGAGCCTATTCTTGCCTTTTACGAGTTGCCTGGCAGGAAGGCCGATGGTCTATTCTGCAAATAAGCCCGGACCAACACGGGGTTTTTATGGATTAAGGTATAGTTTTTCCAAATTTCTCTTCATATGTTCTTTCCCCTTACAATAACAAATACAACAAAAACAGAATTAGCATAACTTATCCATCCATCCAATTTTTGGTGGTGATTTCTTTAAGAAGTGAGGATTAATTTCTATATACATATAATAGAGGCCCTTCCGCACTGGTTAACAGTTCATGCGCTAGTTTTATGACTGATACCTTACATATACACACAACGACCATGACTGACAACTAAAAAGCATATATATTTGATTGTCTACTATCTACTTTGATATGCCTTGAAGTTTGACAGACGCTCGGTAAGCAATATTTGATATTGGCTATATTTACCAAGTAGACAAATATCAAATCATCCATAAGCGAATGTGAAATATACGGCGTAAAATAATATTTTGCTAACATGTAATCAAGCGTTTAATACAATAAGCTAACGGAGTTTACGTCAACTGCCGCTTGGGGCGTTCAGGTGCCAGCCTCTAGTGAGTTTAGTTAGTGATGGGACGTTAGGGACGATAAAATATAATTATCGTGTTTTTTATAGGTTAAGACTAAAAAATCAATTAGGTACAGTTATCTCCTGATAATAAGGTATCTAAGGCTTACAGACACCATAAATGTTATAGGAACACAAATTTTAGATGTCAGGGAAAACATATGATAGCGTTAAAGATTTTCTTGCAGACAAGCATAAATAATAAAACATTTGTAATAATATCCATTTATTACATTTTCAGAAATCGTATTTGCCGAGTAGCTTGTTTCGCTGTTTCTGCTTGGACGAACAAAGGGCAATGTTTGGCTGTGCCGTTGTATTTTGAAGCTACTAGGTATGACACAATTTTTTTTATTCAGCATTAGACGTTAAATAGTATAAGTAATTGCCAGACTTAGGAAGTAGGTATATTGTGTGTGTAATAGCCATTCATATCGAAGACAATGTCACAGCACAGCTTTGAAACCGTAAAAACACTACCTACGTTCGAAATGACACACTGACACAAAAATGCACATTGACAAAGCCCTTACCCCTAATAAGCACTAAGCGCACACTTAGCTTAGCAACACTCAGCGCAGTGTTGTCAATGCTACGGTGAACAATAATTATAATGCTAATGTCAATCATTATATTATACATATAAATAATGTAATTATTCCAAGAAAGTAAAAATGTTGGTTTAAAAATTGTTAAATTTCCAATTAATGTTTTTTTTAATAAAAGTTTTGATAAACATACAAAAGACGATCTTATCCAATCCCCTTTTAATTTTTTAGCTTTTACACGGCTTGCTCATAGTCTCATTTTTATAAACATGTTTTTTTACCCTATGTATTTAGCCCCCTAAGCGGTTTTCGAATTGCTATGCGAGTGTCGCATCAAGTGTGGTCACGTACTAATAACAACAAATTCCGCGATCTTTTTAAAATGCCACGAGCGTCTTTGATGACTTACTAATATTGTTTGAAGACAACGTAGTTTTTAAATTCGATTGACAAAGTAACATTACAACACTATGTAATGTATGTATGTGAGTATTTTGACAGCTAGGCTTAGATTCCATATTGTTGATGTCCTCCTGTGCATATGGATCTCGTCGGTCTTTTGTATAAATGAGATCGCAGTTTCAAATTCTTTAAGGTACTTTCCACACTATTTCATATTTGTTCTGTGATTATTTTTCACTCACTAATATATGACGAAAGTTGACTATCAGTTATATTATGTTTTAAGTTAGCTTTAGTAAATTATAGAAAGCTCGTCTTTGCCGGCTTAGCTAAGTCACAAGCAGACCAACGGAATATATTTTATGGAACAGTCGTGACCTGTCAGGAACAAGATTTTAAAGAAGCGTTGGCTTTAAGGCGTGAAACATGAAATGAGAGGCACTAACTTTACTTTGGAGTACGCCCAAGAACGGCCAAAGTAGAAAAAGAAGATAAGGGAGGGTGAATCTGGCATTCACTGGGATAACTACTATATTTTTTCTAATCAGCTTAGACAACCTCATGGCGAAGCCAAACAAAAAAAATGTGAATGAAGTCGTAGCAAACAGCTAATTTATATTTCTACTATGTAAAACCTTTTGTCTATTGGTTTGTAATCAAGAAACTCCATAACTACTTGACGGTTTTAAGTATTATTGACTACAAAAAAGCTAACTCGATAATATTCTCTCAGCATGTAGCGATCGTACGGATAAATTTGTGAGAATACTTCTACTTTTTAAAAGTTTTTATTTAACTTGCAATGTATGTATGTTAGTTCGGATGGAATCTTTGAACTCAATTTTGAAGCAGATATCTTCAACCGCTTGAGCTGAATTTTTTTAGGTAGACTAAGTCGATAAAAACATTCAAATAATAAAGGATTTGAATTTAAGGATTGAATTAAATCATCGACAAAAAGTCTATTGCGATAGGTACATCTCTAATTTGGACTATCTCAGATTTTCCTTGAATCTTTGCCCTTGATATTTGAACAGAATTGGCTAAGACAAACACAAAATTTACATTTTACGTGAATCCTTAATATAATGAATATAATATAGGTAAGTGAGCGTACTTTTGAGTGTATGTTAATGCCACGGCGCATAATCTTTTTTTTTTTTATTTATTACGTAGTACGGGCTAACCATCGACCACACATCCCAATAGACGCCGCATTGAAGGCAACCAGTTTCTGTCAACACATAAGTGTAATTGTTCTTATGTAGCTTATTACTTAAAAAGATATGAACAGTATCGACCAGGTTTGTGACCTGTAAACATTGTCGCGTTATTGTATAAAATAGATTTAACAATGATTGTTTGTTCAATTAAATGGTACGGTAAAGGCGCCACACTTTAATTTACCGAAAAGATGGTAAAACTTTCCGTCGGTTGATTAAAAATAATAATATTCATAATTACATTTTAAAATATTTGATGTTTATCGAAGTTCATCATATACTGGTCGGTCATTGTTAGATGCGTGTTTATATCCCTTTCTTACACATGTGATTTTTAAGTTATCACTTTCGTTTGCATACAGCTAGTGATGCACTAATGTCCAAATCTATTATATCGACATTTTTATTTATTTACCCTCAATAGGATACCGGTCTTGTACCGGTACTGTATGTTGGTATTTATGTATTTTATCGATAAATTTAAGCACTGACAGAAACAATAAAAAACTTATTACTCTACGTACTTGAGTACAGTACTGAGTTAGCTACTGGATAGTGGATAGTTACTCTTTTTTGTGTGAGAAGTCAGCGAATAAGTACACGGCTCTCTTAACGGTAACAGATAATGGCCTATATATACCATTGACGTTACAGGTGCGTTGCTGTAATATGGTCGGTATGTGAGGCGTTTTGTGCAAAGGCTTCCCTACCCTCCGAATCGGAATGTGACACTGTCATCTAATGCGATATCTAAAGTTGTACATTGGTTCACAGTTAACAATCTTCTTTTAAATGGTAATAAGACGAAATTTATTCGATTTTCAATGCCCAATGTTAGGCTAGTAGATTCCAATGTACAACTAAATGGATCTAATCTGGATCTGGTTGGATCCACTGTCTTTTTAGGCATCACAATTGATAATAAATTACAATAGGGCCCTCATATTGAGAAACTGGCAAACAGGTTTATTTCAGCAGCATTTGCAGTTAAAAAAATAAGAACATTAACAGATGTTTAACGCGCCCGAATAGTATATTTTAACTATTTTCATAGTTTTATGTCTTATGGGATACTTCTTTGGGGAAATTCTGCAGATATAAATACTATATTTTTATTACAGAAAAGAGCTATTAGAGCTATTTATAATCTTAAAGTAAGGGATTTTCTCCGAGAAAAATTCAAAGAAATAAATATTTTGACCTTCAGTTCCCAATACATTTATAAAAACTTAATGTATGTTGAAAAAAAATTATGTATGTTTACAAAAAAATGTGATGTTAACGGTATTAAGACGAGGAATAAAAATAATCTAACCGCATACAAAACTCGTCTCCGTAAAATTAGTAAATCCTTTTTGGGTCAATGTATACGTTTCTACAATAAGCTGCCCATTGGCATTAGAGATCCAGATATATAAATAAGTTTAAAAAATGTATCAAAGCAAAATTATGTCAAAAAGGCTAATATACGGTCTCAAGAGTATTTTGAAGATGAACATGTTTGGAAATAGAGGTTTCAATCTCCCACTGAAATTTGTAATGTAATTTGTTGTACCTTTTATTTAAGTTTAAATCAGATTGTAAGTAGTATTCTTAATGTAGATTATATAGTAAATATTATTATTGAAAAAAAGACAAGCCCGCTGAGTTTCTTTCGCTGGATCTTCTCAGTGTGAGGCTGCGATTCCGATCCGGTGGTAGTTTAAAAATGTCGACGCGCACAAATACCACTTGTATGGTTCAGGTGAATAAAGATTATTCTAATTCTGATTCTGATTCTTTGTAGCGTCAGGAATGGGTAAGGTGGTGCATAACTGCCCAGGGAAGTTGCTGCACACCACTCTCTTGACCAGTTATCTTGTTGACAATTACCTGTTTTACCTTGGCTTGCCTCTTACGAGGTGCCTGATAGAGGGCAGGTGATCTATTTTAGTCAGCAGACCCGGACGCGGTACTGAACTAAACGCTGTAGAGGGCGCTGTTATATGTCATTGAATAACTCATAAATATTTGAGCCGATTTTAATGAACTCTTTCAAGTGCATTAGCTGGTTATCTGGGTGATATAAATTCAACACTGGTTCCGATAGGCGGTGTTGCGGTCAGTATGCCATAAATCTTTCAAAGGGCTAAGACAATTTTCAAACTAATTTGTTTACAGTATTTTGACGATATTCTGTAGTTCAGGTGAGAATTACTCGAATAAATAAAAACAATTCAAGTTGATGAGTATGTCATTTATATCAGGTATCCACAAGATAATAAAATAAAAAATCTAATTTGGTTTGAAGAAACCAGACGAGAGAATTGGTTTCCGAATTCCAAATAAAGGGTATTAAATCTCAATATTTTACAGAAGATTGTTTTATCGCCTCTGTGGTCTAGCGGTCCGGGTGTTGGGCTTGACTGCATGAGGTCTCGGGTTCGAATCCCGGGTTGGCCAACAAAAAGAAAATTGCATTTTTACAATTTTCTAATAAAAAAAAATGTTGGTTGGGATTGGAAATGTGCCCGGTTGGCGATAGGCTTGCCACCTATCACATTATGGGACTTAGTGTCTTCGGCTAGTCGTTGTAATGGTTTCCGTCTATTGGGATGTGTGGTCGATAGGGCTAACATTACTACCTCACAAATATCTTATCGGAGATCAGCTTTACCATGCAATTTTTAACACACACACATACGCGCATGCGGACGCATGTACGCACACACAAGTTTTAAGTTATGGAAAAGCAACAAATACAAGACTCGCATAATCTTTTAAAACTTTAGCAAAAATACATATTTACAAAAGTTGTGTGTGATACTTGATATGGTATTTACTTCCATTGAAACAATGTACTATTGTTGTGTCTTAATTTTAAACCGTGTATCTAGTTACTTTTAGTTTTATATTTATACTATTTTCAATTTTTTATTATTATTATTATATTAATGTTATCTTACAGTTTGGTATGTTTAATGTCTTTATAACCGCCTTTTTTGTACTACAAATTATAAACGTATGCTGTTGAAAATACTTGTGTTTACTTTGTTATAAGCTTGATTGTGCACAATAGAGTTAATTCATTCATTCATTCATTCACTGTATTGCCCAAAACAAGCCACGCAAACGAGAGCAAATAAGTAGATTACCCGATGGGCACCGAACGCTCTGTAAATAAGTTGTTGTTGAACTGTTGTTGATGCGAATGCGAATGTGGATGGATGTAGGTACGGGGGGAGACCAAGGCTGACATTTCACGATCTCTCCCTACCCGTAAGGGACTTGGCGTGGAGATATGTATGTTGTAACTGAGAATAAAATTATTAATAAGTTAGCTGGCGCTCGTTTTAAAGCGCCTTTAAAAAAAATCTACTGCGCATTTTTTTTTGCCACAGTCATTTTAAGAGATCATCCAAATTTTATATTTTATTATTACCGCACTTAAAGTTTTCTATTTTCAAGTCTACAGAAAGTGGAGGTTCTCCTTTCGACTATATATTTTTATGTGTCTTTTCGGAACACTTTGATGGATGAACCAAAAGATTTCTAATTTTTTCTTTCTTGAAATTGACAAATTGTTTCTTGGTTGGTTCTGCCAAATTTGATCTTAAGCTAACAATCAGGTTTTGTGTGTTATTTTTTAAGTGAAAACTTCTTTAGCGGCGTTGCGCACTTTTTTTGTATAGGTAAAAACTTTGAAACTCGCGTCAGGACACGTAACCTCGTAAACCTCGTAGATCTCGTATAGCTATAATGCAACATTCCATGGCCAGCGCTTTAACGCTTTTTTTATGACATTGGAAGGCAAACAAGCAGACGGATTTCCTGATGGTAAGAAATTTTAACCGCCTATAGACACCAAAGGTGGAAATGGTGAGTTGCCAACCTGAGGCCGAGATGTTAGGCCGCGAGTTAAAGCAAGTTTACCCTCCAAAACGGAACAAGTCATGACGTTATAGCGGCAGTAATAGGTAAGACGGTGCTCCAATCCGGGTGAGTGGCTACGAAACTCTACCACCTAGTCAAATGTCATAATGTTAGTGACGGCAAGCCTATGCTCGCCTTTTACGAGCTGCCTGACAGATGATCTATTCTGCAAAGGAGCCCGGATCAACACGGGGAAAATACTAATAATACTGATAGTTAAACCAATTCGTGCAAAATTATTAACTAACCATTCCAAAATATCAAAAATGCACAACGTTAATATTCAAGTTTTCACGTCTACCGGCACTCCCGGAGTGCAACCCGTCTTTTTTTATTAAATAGTGGTAAGTTATTGCAGTTAAAAATTTGTAAATAAAGAGCATGACGTTACATCGATCCATTCTCGTAATATATAAGGCTTTTATATATAAGACTTCATGTAATAATAATAATAATAATAAATCATCTTTATTTCACATAAACCTACAAGAGGCACTTGTGGCGGGTCTATATAATAATAAATCTACCACCGGATCGGAACGCGGCCGCACACTGAGAAGATCCGGCAAGAAACTCAGCGGGCTTGTCTTTTTTTTTCTTACTTTAAAATTGATTTACAATAATTTATGTAATGATACAATATATTTTATAAGAGATTGGCATGAGGAGCAGCTAATCCCAAGCAGTCTTATCTGTTAAATATTCAGCAATGTTATAATAACCTTTTTGATTTAATTTACATTTAACACATTTCTTAAATTTATTAATTGGAAGTTGTTTCATATGAGTGGGAAGTTTATTGTAGAACTGTATACATAGGCCCATGAAAGAA
>NJDD01003936.1:108452-127855 GCA_002245505.1 Calephelis nemesis | reverse complement strand
AAATCCAGATTTTCTGGCAATAAAACCATCTCGAAACTATGCTCTTTTAAATACAAAAAGGATTTTAAAAATCGGTTCAGAAATAACGCAGGAATCGATTAACATAAGTACATAAAAAATGTAGGAGTTGATAGATATAACCTCCTCCTTTTTTCTTAGTCGTTTAAATATTCATTAAAGCATACACTCTCTAGAGACATAAATTAATAGATAGTATTTTTGTCAGAACTTGTCAGTTTTTCTATCATTATATTTGATCATTATAGTGGCGATCACCGACTTAAGTTGTTTCTCAGCTGAAAGCGACGACTAGCCGATAATCTCAATACAGTCATATTCATCTTTGGTGTCTATAGAGACGTGTATTTCTACCATTAGAAATCCATAAGCTCTATTACCTATTAATAATCCTTACCCAGTACTGTTACTCTTGCCTTCTTAGAAGCAGTGTTTGCTACTATCGTGGTATATGCTGAAGGGTGATAAGCTGATAGTCACACTTATGATCAAAGCTCTATGATAGTGGATTAATAAAATCTAATGTAGGTATTTATCTATAGGCAAAAATTTCTTATCATCAAAAGACCTGCATAATATAAAAAAATAAAAAGTATGAGTCAAAATGGCTGAATCGATTTAAATTAATTTTAGCGTAACAATTAATTAGATCTCTAAGAAAATCCTGCGGGAGAGCTAAATAATTTACTAATTTACTAAAACTAATACCTAATAGGTATACTTACCTAACTAATAGGTATATTTACCTACTCCACTAAGTAATTAGTGATGTGGGGTAGGGCCCAGGAGATCCATGCTCAGTTTGAACTCCTGTCTCCCTTTACAATACTGTTTATTTAAGTTACACTATGTTTAAAGTCGCTTTTTTGTGGGAGAAATTAATAGATTATTATTACTATTAATTAAAATTTTGTTTACCTTGATTTTCACCAATTTCTACCTGAATTTATAATTATTGAATAGACCCTTTAACAATTCAGTTTTTTTAAAAGCCGTGTACTGTAAAAAGTTGTACTGAAGCAAATTTTTATAAACATAGTCGTAAGCGCATATAACATATTTTATAAAATAATGACATATTTATTTACATATTTAAGCCTTAAACACAAATATAAATACATTCTAAATTTATTAACAATACTTGCTCACTTATAAAGAAAGAAACTTACCACAATTTCTTCAAGAATCAATAGGAAAAATGGTCTAAAAATAGAAAAACTTCATTGTTATTCTTTCACATGTAAACACATTCACAGTAAACGTATCGATAAGTCGATTTCACGATAAAATCGAGTTGCGAATCGTATCGCGTTGGAGGGACTCGTCGGTCCCACGAGTGTTCGACAAATGGCACCTGCCTCGCTCGCTTTCGTATCGCACGGGGATGGCTTCGTACCATATGAGTTAGCGGTAATTAATTTATTAATTAGATTATGAGTTCCGTATTCCTTAAATATTGGGAGAAGGTATTATATATAAGATATTAGGAGATTTTTTATTTTTTCAAAGAACAAGTTATAAATAAATAATAAATGAATGGATACGTTACACAAAATGAATCTAACTCCAAAGTAAGCAAATTAAATGCTTGTGTTTGGGTGTTAGTCACCGATACTAATACATAGAAACACTTAAATAGTTACTTGAATAAATTTTATAAACACACAGACCCGGAAATGCAGACATCTAAATGTTCTAAATCACACAAATGCCTGCCCCCGTCGGGAATCGAACCCGAGTCTCGCGATTGGTCGGTGTACTTAGTTACTCTCGTACCGTATGAGTTAGTTGTACCTAGTTAGATGAAAAGAAAAAAAACTGTCGCCTCTGTGGTCTAATGGTATGGCGTCGGACTTGACTCCGTGAGGTCTTAGGTTCGATCCCTGGGTCGGGACATAAGAAAATAGAAAGGAGTATTTACAATTTTTTTATTAAGAATGACGTTGCCCGGGATTGGATATGTGCCCGGTTGGCGATAGGCTTGCCGCTTATAACATTGTGGGACTTAGTGTTTTTGGCTAATTGTGGGTGCTTTTGTTGTGTCTTTGCCTACATATACGGTAATATGGGTGTGAAAATACCTAGATTAAAAGATGAGGTTCGAATTTTGTAAAAATTTAACAAAAGAAAATATTTTTTAAATTATTGGTTACAGTGGTTAATAAATTATTAATTAGATTAAAAGACGAGGTCCAAATTTTGTAAAAAAAATGGAATGGAACATATATTTCTCTTTCAGAGTACGAGTTGGCATTGTGCCATATTAATTAGATTTTGAGTTCCGTAGGTATTCTGTAAAATTATAGAATGGAATTTAGTTTAAGAGTTGGCTTCGTACCGTATGAGTTAGTAGTATTATTATTACTAATTCATTAATTAGAATAAAAGTCGAGTTCAAAATATGTAAAAAATTTGAAATTAATGTTTTTTTCTAAGTATAATTTTTAAGGCTCGTACAAGTTAAAGTTGGGATTTTGTAAAAATATAGAACAGAATATATTTTCTTTTACAAAGTACAAGTTGCCTTCGTACTGTATGTGTTAGTCTTCATTAAATTATTAACGGGGTTGAAAGAAAGGTTTTAGAGTAAGATCCCAGGGTCCCCAGACGTTACTTATTTTTGAAGTAACGAATTTTACGGTATAGACCAGGGGTGGGTAAATTCTTTTGACTGCGGGCCGGTAAGTTAAAAAAAAGTCTAGTGGCGGGCCAGTAAATTACATATAATATTGAGGCGGGCCGGTTTATTAAAACATCTAAATATCACGATTATAAAACGTTATATAAAGATAACAAAAAATTTTTTTTATTTTACAATCCTTTATTAAAATAAAATCTATTTATGAAGTCAAAACATAAGTAATACGCAATATATATGTTTGAAGTATCGATTCAGTATCTTAATTGTTCAAATTTCAAAAGTCTTCTAACATTTCGATCATTCATTTTTTTAAGGAAGGCCTCGGCGGCGGGCCGGATTAAAACCTTTCAAGGGCCGGATCCGGCTCGCCGGCCGTAATTTGCCCACCACTGTACTAGACTCACTGTTATATGTTTAAGAGTGTGTGTGTACTAACTAGTTTGACTAGGTGGCCTGTTCACAGGTAGCAGGAAGAAAAGGATACAAAAACATAACTTACTTTTTTTAAATTTGAAATGCTGATTTTTGTATATGTCACATTGAATATTATTAAAAATAAATATTTCATATTGACAGATTGTTTCTGTGGGCGGTAATTACTCCCAGACGCTTGAAACCTCATAAAAAAATTACCGAACTTTTGTTATATTCAAAGTCTTCCGCTTTACCACCGCCTGCCGCCATAACGTCATGACGTGTTCCGGTTCATATGGTAAGGTAGCCGATAAACTTACTTTTGCTCGAGGCCTAACATCCCGGCCTCAGGTTGGCAACGCACCATTACCACTTTTGGTGTCTCTAGGCAGCTTGAATTTCATACCATCAGGAAATCCGTCTGCTTGTTTGTTTTCCAATATCGTAAAAAAATACCTATTTTTGTAGGAACAAGAGAGCAAACGTCTCTTGATGGTAAGAGACAAGCGTAACCCAGACTCGACACTCTTGAATAAAACGCTACAGTGCTAAACACTGTCACTATGAAAAATTCCTGGCAAGTTAGGTATATACATTTTATACATTTAAAAAAATAATGTTGGATACATATGTAAATTAATTTTCCTGTGTTAGCCCAGCTCCTCAGAGAATAATCCTTCTGCTTCTCTGCCAGCAACTCGTAAGGGACGAGCATAGTGTACATGGGTCATTACCAATAAGGTTACTGGTGCTAGATTGCTGTGAAGCAACTTGATCAGGTAGAGCTTCACCACTTTACCTATACCTATCGCCATAAACACAGTTTCATGTGTCGGTTCGGAGGATAGGGTAGCCGGTAGACGTGCACTTTAGGCCTAACATACCGGCCATAGAACAGCAACGCACCTACAACACATGGTGTCTATGGGCCAGGGTTACTTGTCTCTTACCATTAGCAGAGACTTGTTCTTCGTTGTTTAATACTCCTACTATAAAATAAACTTTTACTACTGCAATTGTCATCATTAATAAAATAAATAAATATCCCTCACATCTGACTAGGTGGCAGAGTTTCGCAGCGACTTACCCGGATTGGTACCACCGCCTTACCTATTCCTTTCGCCATAACGTCATGACGTGTTCCGGTTTGGAGGGTAAGGTAGCCGGTAAACTTATTTTTTCTCTGGGTCTAACCTCCCAGCCTCAGGTTGGCAACTCACCATTACCATTTTTGGTGTCTCTAGGCGACGTAAATTTCTTACCATCAGGAAATTAGTCTGCTTGTTTGCCTTCCAATATCATAAAAAAAGTTACACAAATTGAATTAAACCCCAAAATGAGCAAATTATTTGCTTGTGTTATGTGTGTTAGTCAACGATTCTTATACATAGAAATACTTAAATGGATAACAGAATAAATTTAATAAACAGCTAGACCCGGAAATGCGTTAAATGTACTAAACGTTCATCACAAAAATGCCTGCCCGCGTCGGGAATAGAACCCGAGCCTCGTGGTTGGTCGATGTAGTTAGGCGTTTAAACTAGCCACTCGACCGACGAGGCGATGGCTATGGTATATAATAATATATGGTAATACATATACTAAGATGACGTTACGCTATATGAATTAGCGGTACCTGAATTATATTGTTTAAAAAAAGAATTCTAAATAATAAACGTTAATAATTCCTTTTTTAAATTAGCAATTAGATTGTAGATAACTTTTTATATTTAAGTAGGTAATTCATGCTAATCTTATTGTGAATGAATATTTTCTAGTCTTAGTTTATCTTAGACTTGATTTATGTTTTTCATTAAAAGAAAATAACGTCAATTTGACAAACGGATGAAGAGAACTATTATAAACTTGACTTGTCTGTCTATTAGTGTCAGTAAAACATAATAATTTTTGAACGGATGGACCTATTTCGATGCGGATATTTTGTTTAAAAGCTGACGTGATAGAGATGGTTCTTAGCTAATATTACATCTAGGTTTTGTCGGTATCTTAACGCCCATATCCTCTAAGAGATAGGCAGAGGCAAAACCAGGGCAGCTACAACCCCGAAGACACTAAGTCCCAGAAGGTGATAGGTGGCAAGAATATCCCCAAACAGGCACATATCCATTCCCGGGCAAAGTTATTTATATAAGAAAATTGAAAATACATAACAAATTTGATTTTTTGTGTTGCCAGATCCGTGAATCGAACCCGGGACAACAAGAAGTCGGATGCTGGACCGCTAGATGCAAATACTTGAAATTATCCTTAAAATATTTTGTGCAATATTGAAAATACACAGTTTTTTCCCCAAGCCGGAGATCGAACCGGAGACCTCATAAAGTCAAATCTAACGCTCGCGCCCGACCGCTTAATCACAAAGGCGATGTTATAAAATACAATCTTAAAATTAAAAAAAATAATGAACATCCGACTAAATACGAGTAAATATGTAATGTAGTTAAGATTAATCTACATGACGTCAACTTTCAAACATAATACCGTCGCATCGAAATTGGTCGGACAATTATTGAAAAATGTGGTTCGGGTAAATTAGGTTTTTCGTTTTCAATACGAAATTACCCCCTACCACGTTTTGTGGCTGTGGTACGTGTGAAACGAACCGGTCGCCTATTGGTCGAAATTCGACCATAATATAAATTATAATATCTTGTTGATAAGAACGCCATCTTCATTTTTCAAGATCTACTACTTTGTTTTCAAACTTTTTAGTGCGCCATCTTTCATCGTTATCATCAGTATATTTGTTAGTGTGTGTCAAATGCATGGTAGTGTGCGTAATATTTTATTTATTGATTTAATGTATTTTATAGGCATTTTATCGAAAAATATTAGCTTTCTGCACTTCTCGGTTCTCCTACACGTAAACTTTAAGTGTGCCAAATTTTATGCTCCTGCGTCCGCGCAATTTTCGTAAAAAGGGGTCCAACGTTTTGGAATCACGTATAAATATATAGATTCTTAGGGGTATACCAATAAGAATTATAGATATTATAGATAATATATATGGCGCACTTCTTCCCCCCACCTGTATAAACACGAATGTGATATAATAGTAATTGTTCCAAATTTGTATTAATTATATTACATCTCGCATAAACAATTTATTACGTAACGAAAATTGGAGAATTGGAAAGTTACCGTCTACACGGAATCTAGCCGTTCGCATATATTACTGTCTGAATGTTTTTTTATTAAAATTTTAAAGATTTTGATCTCCTTTTAGCTTAATAATTACAACAGTAGGGGAACCCGCGAAAATAAATGTGCATACACTCCAGCCTAAGGCCGTAATCCGATAGTATAACCATTGGTAATATGCCTACTGCCCGGTTCCTATACTCAAAAAACGAGTCGTTTTGATTACGGATGGTTGTATTTTGTACGCTTAGTAAGATTATAACAACGGTTTCTCGTTTCTGACTATTGATTCTAAACATTTTTTGAAAATATTGGTAACGCTCCGTTACTTTTGAACAAACTATGAATGGTTTAGCTGACGGATTACGATTCGTTGATTATAGGAACCAGGCATAAGAGTGACGAAGCGCCACTCACTAGTAACACGAAATGTTTCGAGTTATAAGTCGATAACGAACGACCGTAGTTAGATTTTTTACTATTCGTACGAAAAACAACCATCCGTAAGCAAAACGACTCGTTTCTTGAACATAGAAACCGGTCAGAAATGGTGGAGAATGAAAAGGCCTTATGAATTTATTCTTTTTAGCAGTGTGTTGAACATCTAAAAGCTAACAGAACAATTACAGCAGCTTGTTCATAGGTAAGCTCATCATATAGGTATTATTTGTGTGGAGTGCCACCAATTTACTTGAGCCTTTTACCATGAGTTGCTACTTTCTTTCTACTTGTATCTTTGAATAGGAACCAGGTATAAATCATGAAGCTATATTTTTTATGTTATAGGAAGGCAAACAAGCAGACGGATTTCCTGATGGTAAGAAATTCACGCCGCCTAGAGACACCAAAGATGGTAATGGTGCGTTGCCAACCTGAGGTCAGGATGTTAGGCCTCGAGCAAAAGTAATTTTACCGGCTACCTTACCCTCCGAACCGGAACACGTCATGACGTTATGGCTGCAGGAATAGGTAAGGCGGTGGTACCAATCCGGGTGAGTCGCTGCGAAACTCTACCACCTAGTCAGATGTCACGGTGTTAGTGATGATAAGCCTGTACTGGCCTTTTACGAGCTGCCTGGCAAGAAAGGCAGATGGTCTATTCTGCAAAGGAGCCCGGACCAACACGGGGATATATAGGTATATGAGAGTTTTCACTCCTAACAAAGACCTGTTGGGTTATTCTTGAAGCTCGATTCAAGCAATATTGGAAATTGGAATTGAGTATGTCATTTTAGGTACTCATGAACGCAATACTGACGAAATATTGACATTTAGTTTGTAGTAAACAATAAATATTTTTATCGGAGTTGTTGAATTCTTTTGTAACTAGATGTCAGCTAATCGTCCGCACACAGTACTACACGTGTTCAAAAAATAAAATTGCATATTCGATTCCAATTTCCAATTCGCATAATATCGAGATTCAAGAATAACCCTACAGGTCACATTTCCAAATTGCTGACACTAATGTACCGGCCATTTTTTAAAGAGTCTAAAAGCAATATTATTTCAATGTTGCTAAATGTCCACTTATAAAAGTAGCTGTATAACATACTTCATAGGGTTGTCTTTCTACGACGTTAATCAGTATTACCTTCTGGAATAATATTGTTTTAAAACCATGTCGTAACTCCCTGATGTCATTTCCAAATATTGCTAACTCACTCTAATGTCCTGATCTCTCTTTCTGAGAATCTTGTACCAATCAACGAAGTCAAAATGAAAGAGAGAGCAGTACATTAGAAAGAGTCATCAATATTAGGAAACTAGCTGTCATCCGAACCGGGGATCGAACCCGTGACCTCAAGAAGTCATATCCGATGCCGGACCGCTAGAACTCAGAGGCGTTTTTTGTGTTTTTCTATTTATAATATTCATGTTAAGGTCATCATGACACATTCGCTTTAATAGTCAGTGTTGAAATTCATGAAACGTTTATAAAAACTTTAAATGGTTATCAAAATAAAATAAAAAAATATGCCGGTTTGGGTCTTTACCACTTCTTGTATCTCTTCGATTTCTTCTCCTTTAGACAGTCTTACATTAACATCAAAACTTCTTGGATTTTTTGATCAGAAGTCCCAAATGTTTGTTATTGTATAAGCAGGGAACAAACACACGCCTCTCCCGATAATATGGACGTTCCGTCCGTGTTATATCCAATCCAATCCAACCAAATCCAATATATATTATACACTACCGGTACAAAACCGCAATAATCTTGAAATAAAGTATCTTCACGCCCATATCCCCGAAGATGTATGCAGAGGCAAAACCAGGGCACCCACGACTAGCCGAAGACACTAAGTCCCACAATGTGATAGGTGGCAAGCCTATCGCCAACCGGGTACGTATCCAATCCCGAGCAACATTTTTTTTTAGTACAAAATTGGAAAAACCAAATTTTCTTTTTGTTGCATGACCCTGGATTCGAACCCGAAACCATGCAATCAAATCCAACACCTGAACCGCTGGATCACAGAGACGATAATCTATAATTAATAATTTCAATGAATTCCTGAAAAAACCTATATGTATCCAACAATCTTCTCGATTACAGCACGTCTGAAACAAAAAAAAACGCAACGTAATTGACCTAACCATCCAAAAAACATTAAACCACAGACAAACACAAAAACATACAGACAGAACAAAGAACTATGAACTCGTCTCCTAATTTGTTGATTTATTTCTTGACCCAAAACCGTACTAACTGGGTGGTAATCCATGGGATAGTTCATTAAAATTAACCTTATCATTGAATATAAAACTGATTAAGCAAGTACTTTCAAAAGATTACTACATTCAATGTAGTAGTTAGTGCTTTGTACAATCGTCAAATTTATTTCATGATTGATGTCTATGTTCTTTTGTGGTTTCGGCTTAGAGCTACAAAAATACCAAAACATTTGATATTAAATAACGTAGACGTGTCATTCGTTATCAAAAGAGTCGATTAGAAATTTTGGGTCTATAAGTGATATATATTTTTTTAAGTTAATAACTTTTGGAAGATTTCTCACTTTTTTATGATACTGGAATGCAAACAAACAGACGGATTCCTGATCGTTAGGAATTCGTACCGCCTAGAGACACTAAAGGTGGCAATGGTGCGCTACTAACCTGTGGACGGGATGTTCGGTTCAGGATGGCCGGGAAGCCCGAGAAAAAGTAAGTTTACCGGCTACCTTATCCTCGGAATCGGAACACGTGAACGGCAAGCGCTGACGTTATGTCGGCTGAAATAGGTAAGGCGGTGGTACCAATCCGGACGAGACGATGCAAAACTGCTGGTAGCCTAGTCAAATATCCCGGTGTTAGTGACGGTATGCCATTGCTCGCCTTTTACGGCAGGAAGGCAGATGTCCAATACTGCAACGGAGCTCGAACCAGCGCGGGGAAAACATCATCCCAAAAAATAAAAAATACGTTTCATTTAATAAAATTACATGTCTTTTGCGCTTCCTGACTGTTTCACAATCCAAAATGCCTAAAAAGGATTTAAAAGTACCTAAAAAACTTACAATAACTATTTAATTTTACAAATTAAGAGGACCCAATCTGTAAAATTAAGTCATTTTTTGACTTCTGAAAAAAAAAATCTTATTCGAACACTTAAAAAACTTCACGCCCTGATCCTCGAATAGGTGGGCAGAGATACAACCAGAGCAGTCACAGCAAGCCGAAGACATTAAGTCTCACAATGTAATAGATGACTAGCCTACCGCCAACCCGGCACATACCTATGCAATCCCGGGCAACGTTATTTTTATTAGAAAGTTAAAGATACACGTTTTGTTGCCCAACTCGGGAATCGAACCTGGGAGTACAAGAAGTCAGGTCCGACGTCGCCCGAAACTTAATTATAATTTAATGATTATTGGTAGGTTCTTACTACATTTTTTATGTTTTTCATGCATGTTATAGTAAATAAGTATGCTGTTTTTATAATAAGAGATAACTATGCCCTAGCAACCATAAGACATGACGATGACGAGCACTGACGCTATGGAAGGAAGGAATCTGAAAGGCGTTGGTATGAATTCGAACGAGCTGCTGTACAGCTTTTAACATTTTATATCAAAGTATTTCAAATACATGTCTACCTAGATTTTTAAAAGTCTATGCAAAAAACAAATGAAGAAACGAAGTGGTTTGTCAAATAAGACATCTGAATTGACGTAACAACAAAAGGGGAGAGGAAATTGAAATTCATACATTCAGATGTCACGACAAACATGTTTACAATATTCAGATAAGTACAGCATAACTCCCCTCGTTGCTACCATTTTGGCCCAGGGGTTCACGTACACGTGTATTGCCACCGGTTATTAACGAGGATCGGGTTCGATTTTCAAAGTAAAGTTTGGTGTCAAATAAATTCATTCGGTGACTTATCTTATATCTATGGTTTTTATTGTCATATTAGGCGAATATTCGCACAGCACCCTGCGCCGTCTTAAGAATTTTCGATCAGGTCACGTGTCCTGACGCAGGTTTAGAAGTTTTTACCCGTTCCAAAAAAAGTGCGCAACGCTGCTAAAGAAGTTTTCACTTCAATAAAGTGTTGTTTTGCCTATTTCAACTGCCACTTTCTCGGGTTTTCCCTTTACATGATTATTCTCCTGATAGTTACTAATACACCAACAAAATAATTTGCAAAATATGTCGATGTATTAACGAAATAATGTATTTTAAATTTTTTTATAATCCGGTATGTATTAAAATGTGAAGTTTATATATGATGTACCTATTTCATTTAAACGCTTTGACGTGCTAGGGATATTTTTAACGAACCATAGGGGAGCGAGGGGCTTGTTGTAATAGTTTTCATTAAAAGTAATATATGTTGAGATCTATTGATTAAATTTCTATTAAATAAAAATAAATGGATGCTGTAACTCTTCCTCTACCTAATCATTAATCATACCTAATATTTTTTTACAAAATTTACATATTTCCAAAGTAAGCATTTTGTAATTCTTATCAAAAATCAACTCAAATACACTTTTTCAGTAATCAACACTTAAAAATTAAGTAAGTTACAGTTTTATTCAGTTACATAACCATGGCACTGCAAGTAGTTATTTTTTTTTTCTAAGGTATGCTTTGTAATTATCTCTTCTTCATAGCTATATAACAAAGTGATTTGAATGAAACCCATCATTATAATTAAATTCAGTCTTCATCTGAACTACAATTAATGCAAATAAAAGATATAATGTCTCCTGTAACACATCCTCCGTGTGCCCACATCTTACAAATGATTCACTGTATCCAATCTTCTTTCTTTGTATCTGTGTAAGCTTCACCACATACTAGACAATACCACTCTTCTGCTTCAGATTTAGAATCTGAACCTAAAATCTTTTTTTAGCTTTGTCTGTTTTATTATTTTTTGATTTACCTTTGGCTACACTTCTTGCTTTTGTGTTTCCCGCTCTGACTTTCTTTTATATACTCTCATTCTAAAACAAAGGAAAAAAGTAAGTCATCATAACTTGGGGCATGTTGTAACATGTTACAACAAGCCCCGCAATTTTGTTACAACTAACCCCATGGTATGATTTTTAACATTTATCAAAATAACTATTTAAACAATTTACCAATCATAAAAACTGTTACACACTATCAGAGATAGATAAATTAGAATGAAAATAAGATATAAAAAATATTGAAATTATTAGATACCTATTAAAAACACAAACCGAAATTTTGCGACAGTACAAAGTTATATTACCTGGCAGAAATGGAGCGCGTGCTTGCTTCTGGCTTACTGGCCAGAGGGACACTCGCTACGGGAACATGATGCAGCGTAGTTTATAGGTTAATGGAGTCAAAGAAATACGTTAATAGCGTGTAAGATCATAATGAAAAGAGCCTGTTACTACTTGCCCCTGTTACAACAATCCCCTCGCTCCCCTATACAAACTGTTAAAAGAAGGTTAAAAATTTTGTTTTTTTATCTTTCGTAAAATTTAAAATAGGTTGCTAGAAGTTGCCGGGAAAAAATACCTTAATTATGCCCCTATTCCCCGAAGGGATAAGCAGAGGCACAACCAGGACACCCACGACTAACCGAAGACAATAAGTCCCATATTGTGTTAATGTTGCCCAACCCCAGAATCGAACCCGGGACCTCAAAAAGTCAAGTGCGACACCGGACAACTAGACTATAGAGTCGATTACGCTTACATCTAGGTAAGTACCTGCGGAAATCTTTAGCGAAAATGGTTTTTACTTATTTAGAACCAGATGTTTCTAACTAATCAGTGCTAAGTTGTCACATCACGTAAACTTTCATCTTCAACACGAAAGTGATATTCAAAATAGTTTTAGCTGATTCATTATTTTCACCAACTTTTAAATAGACTCGTTTTGCATAATTCTGTGCTTATCCCAAAGTTACTTTATGGAAGCGAGAGTCGGGTGTATAAGAAAAAAAATGAAAGTGTGTAAAAAGTGATCGAAACGAGGCGTAGGTAACGCCACGGAAAATTTGTGTTGTAAAGCTCGTTGATCGCATTTACAACAGCGAGATCAGAGAGAAAGTGGGATTGAAAGAAAGTGTTGGGTTCGGTTATGTGTGAAAATCAAATAAAAGATTAACTAAACAGATTGCAATGTGAATGATGGTTGAAGGTACCCGGGAAGACCTTGGTTGGTAGAGAATAAATAAAGCTATGCATGTTTGTAAGGATTGTGATACTTGACAGTTATTCTCTCTGCCTGCCTCGGAAAGGATTTGGCGTTAAAATATATATTTAGCATGAATTGCGACTACTGACTTATTTCAATGAATGTGATATTATAATATCGTAACAACATCGTAAAGATTGCGATTATAACGGAACTGGATAACGTTAATCATAAATACCTACACAAATATAATAGGATACAAGACCTAGAAGAGGATTAGGTCAATAAGCCCACATTTATTTTATCATTTCGATAGTTAAGCCACGTTGAGCTGTTAGCGTTGTTTTTTATTATTTGTCCCTTCGTGGGACCGGCTTAAACCATAAAGCCATGCTGCCACATCTTCCGTATTAATAAATTATTCTTCTTTCTATTTATTTTTAATTCACTTCTTCAGTTTCATTTATTAAAGACATTATATAATATTATGTCTTAAGTAAAGCGACGGGCTATTTACTCAAGCTCATTTAATGAGATTTGGCGACAATTTAGAAAAATAATAGACTCTGATTTACTTGTGCACTTCAACTAAACAAACTTGCACAAAATGTTACCAAAATTAATTAATTTTTATCAATGTGTATAAATTCAATAACTACGAAATAATTACAAAAACCCCAGTTTTTTTCAATTCCGCCAAAACTCGTGTCCTCGTGTGAAAATAGCACTTGTAAGCACTGTTTTGCGTAGGTATCCGAACTTAATATATAAATAGCCTACATATAGACCTACATATAGGTACTATGTATTTAAATGATATTTTTGATTTGTAAACATAAATTGTAAAGTGATTAGATATAAGAAACTTTAATACATTACAAAATAAAAGTGCTAGCGCTTGATTTTTTTTCCACTAAATTGGGGAAATTAATAACATATGCAAAAATGATAAGTCACATATCAATTGCCTCTACTAATTTATATACGAGTATTACTAAAGGACATTTGCTGATTCGTTTATATGTTAATCGTTATTATTTATGCAACACTTATTATTTATACAATCATTATTATTATTTATTTAAAAGTCTTAAAAGGTGTGTCTTATAATGTAATAAGAATTTAATATTCATGACAAAATCAAAAAGAAGTTGATAATTAAATTCAATTAATACATAAGAAAACTAAATTATAAAAACGAGGAGATACCAACACAATAGAGCTTAAAAGCAATAAACAGTCAATTGATTACTTAACAACAAATAAGTAAAACATGATAATTAAGTTATGCGAAATTGTACTAATTTTTAAAATTATTAATAAATTCAATTATTATTATACATAAATGTATTTATTTGTATGTGTGTGTGTTTAGAGTATATTTTTATTGTATTGAAAAAACAAATAGACGGATTTCCTGATGGTAAGAAATTCACATTCACATTCATAATGATGAGTTGCCTACCTTTTTTTCTTCTTTCTTTAAGTTTCGGCCTTCGCGTTAGTATTTTGCCATTCGTCAAGTAGAAATTTGCAACAAATTTAATATAAAGCGTAATTTAGTGTAAAGCGGTAAAGCGGCGGCCTCATTACACAAGCTCCTGTAAGGAGATTTGGCGGCAACAAGGAAATAATTCTAATTTCTTCATGATTATTCCATTTGTGCACTTTCACGGAACAAAATCGTACAAAATGCCACCAAAATTGGCTAATTTCACTCAATGTCAACACATAATTCAATAATTATGAAAAAACTTCGACAATCTTTTCTCTCGATTGGTTCGAAACTCAAAGTTGCCTACCTGAGGTTAGCACCTTAGGCCTCTTGCAAAAGCAAAATTACCGGCTACCTTACCATCCGAACCAGAACACGTGAACGACAAGCATTAATGTTATGGCGGCGAAATAAATTAGGAGCTGGTACCAAACCGGGCAAGTCGCTGCGAAACTCTACCACCTAGTCAGATGTCACGGTGCTAGTGACGGTAAGCTTATGCTCACCTTTTACGAGCTACCTGGCAGGACGGCTGATGGTCTATTCTGCAAAAGAGTCCGGAACAACACGGGGAAAATAAAGTATTATTAAATTTGAAAAAATAATGTTGAGTCCGACCTGGAAGTCGAATCTGAGACCTCGTGTAATCAATGCCAACACCAGACTACTGAGGTAAGCTGTGGATACTAAACTAACAGTAATAAAAAAATCATTTGTGCCGACAATTCATAATAGACTCATCTTAGAAGTTGCGCTTAAATTACATCTGCCAACTCCGCCATCTCACTCATTACTTAAGTACGAACATAATTTTCTCTTGTGAATTGCTAATAAAATTTACTACCAAAGTTGTAAATTACGGTAGTTTTGAAGATAATTATACCAATAATATGGATGCTACTGTAATTGCTGATTCTGGCAACATTGTTTACATTATATCAGAGATTAGTAAATATATGCAAGATTTAAGGCGGCGACAGCCGTTGAAGCCGCTTCTTTAAATATATTTAGGGTTTAAATACTGATTACCTGTTAAACAAAACAGAAATAAAATATAAGTGTTCCCCGAAAGTTTTCCCCGTAATGGTCCAGGCTCCTTTGTAGAATAGACCATCTGCCTTCTTGTATGAGGCAGCTCGTGAAAGGCAAGCATAGGCTTACCGTCACTAGCACCGTGACGTCTGACTACATTGTAGACTTTCGCAGTGACTAGCCCGGATTGGTACCACCGCCTTACCTATTCCTGCCGCCATAACGTTAGCGCTTGTTGACGCGTTCCGTACAATAAGGTAGCCGGTATACTTACTTTTGTGCTAGGCCTAAAATCTTGGCTTCAGGTTGGCAACCCACCATTACCACGTTTGGTGTCATCAGGAAATCCGTCTACTTGTTTGCCTTCTAATATCATAAAAAAAGTATTCTTGGACAAAGTACGCAAATTGATCTAATCCAAAAGTAAAAAAATCATTTGCTTGGGAAATGGATTTTAGTCAACTATTCTAATACACAGAAATATCTAAAAAATAGGTACCGTTTTAAATATCATAAACAGCTAAACGCGAAAATACAGATATTTAACATCATCGTTCATCTCACAAATGCCTGCCTTCGTCGAGAATCGAACTTAAACCTCGCCATCGGTCGCTGGAGATAAGCGAGGAATTCAAGCAAGGTATTGGTAGCCAGTCTGGCAGACTTGCCTTATTATAGTAGCGAGGTCTGGCGGATATCTGTGTAGACTTGCTTGCGGGCATATCCGTCTAAATATCAACCTCACCTCCTCCTCACCTATCACCTATATATCAATTCTGATTTAATTAGGACTTGTGATGACACTTGTGATTATAGTTAGGTAATTACCATCAAGGTAAATTGCTGTGCAACAACTTGGCCGGGGAAAGAACGACCGTCAGTGTCATGTTCCAGTCCGAAGGTACACATAACAGGACTGACATCCTTGCCACAGAATGCACATATAATGTATGAAGAGGCCACGGTTGTCTCTTACCATGAAGTGGAACGTGTGCTTGTTTGCTGGCTTAATACACATCATATGTGTAGGTACCTAATACAGTTAAAATTTTAAACAAAATCTAGACCCAAAAATACTATAACTTCATTTCATAAATGTCCTTGTCGGGAATCGAACCCGGGCCGCAAAGATGATGTTCGTTAACTCCTCAACAAACGAACCGGTCAAATACCTATTACTCGTACAAAATAGGTATTATGTGCGAAATTCACTAATTCGCACATAGTGCTTAACAGTTAAGTACCTATTATTTCTGTACTTACCTATTTGTATTAACCCGCGATTTCGTCATCACTAGGTACGTCAAATATCATTTTTAACCGACTAATAAAAAAGGGAAATTTTATTCAATTTATACTGATAGCGAATATGTTTTATACTATGTAATGATTTATTAAAGTATTGCTACGTATGTTAGTACATGTACTGTATGTTTGATCAGCGTTGGTCCAAATGTTACTGATGAAGTTCTTATTATCTAATATGTAAAACATTTACCGTAAAGTTACTCCAAGGTTGAACTTGGTATTATAGTCTATTACAATGTGATACAGATTATAATATCGACATAATTTTGCTCCTACCACTACTTTACTCCATGATTCTTATTAAAACGGCAGATGTGCAGAATAAGACTACAAATTACTAGGTAGACGGTAGGTATAATCTATAGGGATAGACAGCTGGAAGCTACATTAAAGCAAAGGCTAAATGCTTAGATCTTTAAAACTACGTTACGGAATTTGATGCGATTTTTTGAATAGATAGAGTGATTCATGAGGAATGTTAATAAAGTAATATAATAACATAGGAGTTTGTCCATTTGTGTGTAACGAGGACTAGCGACTATTTTATATAAATTTAAATAAAACTAAGCCGATACTTTTTGCATAATTAATTTTGGCTGAACAGCGGTCCCTAATTTATATTTTGAAAAAAAAAATAAACAAGTGTAAACAATTTCCAATAAACTTAATTGTTCGATAATAAGATCTGTATTTCCTAAATGGCGTAAAGTTTCGTCGACTTATAGCTTCTAAACTATTACTTAACCCGGTCTGGTCGAATCGCAGCCACATAAGGAAGATTAAAAAAAGGAACATGTTTTTTTTCCCTAATGATTGATCAGCCAAAAGGCATTCTAAAATGAATTTGTTCTTATGCGAGCCATCAAACTATAGACCTAACAACCAAGGTGTGAAACCTTCTTCCTAAGATAAATTCTAAGGATAGAAACATCTGGATCAGCGCTTACCGTTATTACAACACGAGTAGGTAATTATTTTATTTTGCAGTTTCGACAAGCAAAATGTTTATCAGAATCGTTGCTCTAGCTTTTTTAATGTTAGGTAATCTATCTTACTGTCAAACACAGACTTATTTTTGTAAGAAATATCAATTAATTCATTTTTAAAAATACAAGAGATTGATTTTAAGGGAGTTCATAATAAAAAATCGATCAACCTGCTCAAGAAGTAATAAGTTGCATTTTCAAAATAAAAGAGATTGATTAAAAGAGTAGAGAATAAAAACTGGACAAACCTGCCTCCTGGCAACACTTAGAATTATAATTTGCAATCTTTTCTAAGTTCAAAATTATCTATTCAGAATGATGTGTTCACATTTTGCACACTCAACTTCCTTTAGCGCCTGTACTATCAATAATTGCACTATATACCTACTCTATTGTCTCTATCACATTTAAGACGCGAGTGTAAATTTGTATGTTACACTTTTAAGGGAAAACTATTTAAATAATTAGGTATCAGGAAATTTCGTAAGTACTTACACATATTCTTGGGTTTGGGATACTTTTTTAATGACATAAATGCGAGCGAAGCCGCGGGTAAAAGCTAGTCATCAATAAATTATTGGCTGAAACGTGTGCAATTTTGAAAGTCAGTTTATTTTTGTCATGATAAAATTTGATTGTAAACATGTACAATTATTTCAATCTACTTGTCAAGTGGTAGCGTGGCCGAGCGGTCTAAGGCGCTGGTTTAAGGCACCAGTCTCTTCGGAGGCGTGGGTTCGAATCCCACCGCTGCCAATACTTTTTGTTTTTTTTATAACGATAAAAAATACATAATTTACTTTGTTGTAATTATTAGTGCAACAAGGTACGATATTATATTGTTTTTGTGCATAATAATTTATGTACTCGTATATCAGTTACAATTATTAACAACCCTTTATAACGTACTGACTGCTACATCTTAGTTGGTTTTTGATTGATGAAATCAAGAGCCGATTGAACGTTCTAGTATTAAATTTGATAGTGATTTAAATTATTTAACTCTCAATTAACTTCTAATAAAATTTGTGTCTGTAGATATAAATGTTTTACCCAGTGCTGTGCAATCAATCGGTTTTAAGCCAATCATCAGGGGTATGTACCCCTTGGTGGTCCATAAACCCTACCAAACACAGTAAACCCAGTAAAAAACCCTGCGCTAAAGGGTTTTGTGTTATTTTTAATAGTTAATAAATAATAGCCGTCAATAATGTCGTCTACCAACGTGACAACATTAATATTGGCCGCGTATTCGAGTAACAAATATACAAAAATATATGTGTAAATAAAAAACATTACCTCCTCCTCTTAAATCGGCTAAAAACAATAATGTAAATTTTTTTTATGGAGTACCTATATGAATTTGTACTATAATTTCAAAATCTTTGCAGACGGCCCATTAGCTCAGTTGGTTAGAGCGTCGTGCTAATAACGCGAAGGTCGCGGGTTCGATCCCCTCATGGGCCAAAAATTTTTTTTAGTTTTTAAATTATTTATATTTTACAAAAAATAAAATAAACACAATTTTTATTTATTTTTTAAAACAAGGCGATAAATTATTTATTAAATGCAGTAAAATAATGGCATTTCAATGTGAAGCAGGAACCAAACTAATTCTGTGTTGCTAAACACTCAGGCTTATTCATAAACGTTGCTTAACTTTTAATCACCAATTTAAGCAATGCTTAAAAAAATTCTTATTCATAAA
>NJDD01003936.1:85779-108275 GCA_002245505.1 Calephelis nemesis | reverse complement strand
TTTAACTAAGCAATGTCAAAATGAACTTTATGAATAACAAATTTTTAAGCAATGCTTAAGGCTTAATCAAATGATTAGTTAAGCAATGCTTAGGAGGTTACTTACCTAACTATTTTTTTATGAATAAGGCAGTTATGTGTTGCTAAAGCGTGAATTTTAGAACTCTATCGGACATGGCAACACTGTCAATTCCTTAATAATATGAAAGAGAAAAAAAAAACTACATACACATTTTTTTTAACAAGATTCTTATAAAAAACAATTATGTAAATACACGGAACTCGAAGCGACAGTTATTAAAATTTTTGTTTCCTTTTTTTATTTCTATGCAAAAACTGCTTTTTAACTTAAAGTTTTTGAGTAATAGATCGGGTCAACATTAAGAATAGAATTATAAAAAGGAAGGTCTTTCGCTCACATCACCTAATACGAAAAGTCACTTTAGCGAACGAAGGCAATAGCTATACTTATATAAAACAGAACAGCCAAAAGTAAAGGTGCTATTAATAGGTTATGTCTGTAAAAATATGGACCATAAATCAAAATGACAGAAAAACAGTTTACCTGCCAGACAGATATTAAAACTCGCCTTAACAAACTGTCTGGCATGTAAAT
Organism: Calephelis nemesis; assembly: GCA_002245505.1. Lineage (NCBI taxonomy): Eukaryota > Metazoa > Arthropoda > Insecta > Lepidoptera > Riodinidae > Calephelis > Calephelis nemesis. Next base: position 107,660 of record NJDD01003936.1, on the reverse strand, counting down.
GCTTATTGATTACTAGATGATTCAGCGAACTTTGTTCACTTGGCAATGGATTGTCTTTGCCTACCCTGGAGGTGACTTGGCGTGAAGGTAAGAGGTATGTTCGTTCAGATGTTACATTTCGGATTTCAATTTACTTGTTAATTTCATACTGATTGTTGTTACATCTATAATTTCTAAACTACAAAACTCATGACTTCGACAAAAATACGAGATAATCTGTAAAGCCTATACTAAAAATAAAAAATAAATAAATCGGACTATGCATTAATGAATTTTTATTTTGACTTTTACCTTACCAACGGGAGACCCCTTTAATATGCGGATAAAAATAGCCTATAACCTTCCTCGGAGCATAAAGTACCTACCAGGCAAATTTCGTTACTTTTAGTTTTGTAGATACAGCGTGAATCGTTTGGGACACAGACAGCCAGACAAAAATTCTAAAAATACTAGAAATATGTTTTGTTGTAATTTTTTAATCATCTTCACCTATTATTTAAATATTTTCAATAATTCACTCTTTTACACATATAGATATAGAGATAATCGCCTATGTGGTCCAGGTGTTGGACTTGACTGCATGAGGTCCCGGGTTCGATTCCCAAAAAAGAAAATTTGGTTTTTCCAAGTTTCTAACTACAAAAACGTTGCTAGGGATTGGATATGTGCCCGGTTGGCATTAGATTTACCACCTATCAGACTGTAGGACTTAGTGTCTTCGGCTAGTCGGGGGGTACAATGGTTGTGCCTCTGCCTACGTCTTCGGGGATATGGGCGTGAAGATACAAAAAATATAGATAGATAATCTATCGCTTTTGTGGACAATTGGTTTATTGTTGGCATTGTTTACAGGTATAAGATCCCGGGTTGTATATCCGCTTACCTTATGAAGATACGGGATTAAAGACACTTGTTTTAGGATAAAATAAACACACAAAAATATAAAAAGCTTATTAATTATAGCGAAAGTTTTATTGCCATTCAATTCTGATATCAGTCAGAGTTCATATCGTTTGGATTGGACTACAGTTTTGTTCAGTCAGTCAGTGTATTGTTGCTAGTCCAAAGTGTCTCCCTATACCTAATCGATTTCCGGTTTGAAGGATAGTCAGAACTTACACATAAGGCATGCATCCTTCAGTAGCCTATTCTTATTATAAATGCGAAAGTTTGTATGTTTGTTAATTTGTTTGTTACTCCTTAGCGCAAAAATAGTTAAAACGATTTTCATGAAATTTGGTACGCACAGAGAGGGTAACTTGGGTTAAAACATGTGATACCCCATGTTGATCCGGGTCCGATGTGTAGAATCATCTCCCTTTCCAACCAGAAAGCTCGAAAGAGTCTAGCATAGGTTTAATAGTTTGCTGCCATCAATACCACTGTTGGTAGAGTGCCGTGCAGCACTTGCCCGGGTAAGGATCCACCGCCTTACCTATTCCTGTTGCCATAACGACAGCGTCTTGTCCCGTCCGTCGTGGTCCGGAGGATAGGGTAGCCGGTAGACTTGCACAATAGGCCTAACATCCCGGCCACAGGACAGTGACGTACCTATAATATCTATGGTGTTCATAGGCCACGATATTTCTTACCATCAGGAGCGCCGTGAGCTTGTTGACTAAGACAGTCAAGATCACATTAAAAAAATATGATTATCCAGAAAATATGTTCATGTGGGACCATTAACTGCGGTGGCAACACCTAGTGTCGCATACCTAAGGATTCAATTTGGCTATCATAGGTGGCGTGTACTTGTAACAAGCAGGAAACCTATGGGACAGTCTTATTGATATCACGTTTTTTTATGATATTGGAAGGCAAACAAGAAGACGGACTTCCTGATGGTAAGAAATTTCCACCGCCTAGAGACATCAAAGGTGGTGATGGTGCGTTGCCAACCTGAGGCCGGGATGTTAGGCCTCGAGTAAAAGTGAGTTAACCGGCTACCTTATCCTCCGAACCGGAACACGTCATAACGTTATGGTAGCAGGAATAGGTAAGGCGGTGGTACCAATCCGGGTGAGTCGATGCGAAACTCTACCACCTAGTCAGATGTCACGGTGTTAGTGACGGTAAGCCTATGCTCGCCTTTGAAGGCAGATGATCTATTCTGCAAAGGAACCCGATATTTTTTATAAATTTTAATAGATTTCCCTGCCATTTCCGAATTGGTTAAAATAATCTTTTTGTACCTATTTGAGTGTGGGCACCTCTGAGGTTGTCCCATTGTCTCTAAGTCTAGATCTAAAAAAGTATCTTCACGCCATGTCCCCGAACATGTAGGCAGAGGCACAACCAGGGCACCCACGACTAGCCGAAGACCCTAAGTCCCACAATGTGATAGGTGGCAAGCCTATCGCCAACCGGACACATTTCCAATCCCGACCAACATTTTTTTATTAGAACCTTGGAAAAATTCAATTTTCTTTGTGTTGGCCGACCCGGGATTCGAACCCGGGACCTCATGCAGTCAAGTCCAACACCCGGACCGCTAGACCACAGAGGCGATAAGTCTAGATCTGATAATGGAATCTCAAGTAAATCTAGGAAATTACTCAAATTAGTATACCTAAATGAGTTACTTATTGAAATCGAAACTGCGCTAAGGCTAGTAGGACCATGATCATTCTGTAAGGCTAATAGGACCAGGTGCTGAACTTTTACAAAGACACGTCTAGAATGGCATCACCAAAGACAGCGCTCGCTACTTTCATGAACCAGTTCTCTTTGGAAAGCTGGTAAACTTACGTTTCAAGCCTCAGGCTTGCAAAAAATTTAAAAATTGATGAAAAAAAGTTACTGACATTAAAAATGCCACAAACGGAAAGTGTCGGTTCGGTATACGTTAAGTACATTCTTTATAGTTTTCATTAGTCCATTCTCAGTTTTCAATTAAAAAAAAGAATTTTTCTAATCGGCTGGGGGGTACTAAGTTATAATAGCTAAAAAAAGGATCTTCACGCCCATATCCCTGAAGAGGTATACAAAGGCACAACCAAGGCACTCACGGTTAGCCGAAGGCTAATAACTAAAACTCACTTATATACCAAAAAATTGCATTTTTCTTACTGCTTTTTTTGAAATGCTAAATTTTATTGTAACACACCTTTTTTGTCTGTTATCATAATTACTTAATACGTCATCCGAAGAAAAAATACATTGTTAGTTAAAAACACAAAATCTTGAATTAACTAATAAAAATGACAAACATATTACATATACCGAACCTCCTCTTCGTTTGTCCCATGTTTCACCCAGTGTAACTGAAGTAATATATATAACAAAGTATCCCACGATATCTCGAGTGGTTCCTATGACAAATAACATTAAAACAAGGACTGAGACACCAGAAACAACTATTATTTAAAAAAGGATAAGAAAGAAAAAGGCCGTCTAATTGTTTGCCTTCCATTACCATAAAAAAAGTTTAAAATAAAATGCATCAATTTGTAACAGTATCATAAACATTTATTTAATAATATACTTAATTCTATTGAGCATTGAATATATCTAAATCACTGGTTTATATGTTGTTATTCATATAATATAGTGTAGTGTATAGTGTCCTAATATAGTGTTTGTGACATCATTTTTTCTAACCGTGTCCTTTTATTTTTTTATTTCTCTCTAAATCTTCATTCGTAATGTGAATGTTGATTCCTGAGATATCATGGAGTATTTTTTTTATTTTATCGTTGTGATTATAATTAAAAACATTTAAAGGCCATTTTTTTTATTAACAAAAGTTAAGTTTTTTTTATTTCGCACTTAATTTTTTAGATAATAAAAGATAACAAGTGATAACTAGATATTTCTAGCGTTTATTTTTATTGCGCAAATTAAATTGTTCTAACTTTTTTATTTTTTTATGATTATCTCAAACAATTTGATTAAAAATAATAACAAATTAGTATAAAAATAAAATAAAAAATCTATTTTAGCAGCTTTCTAGGATAACCAATAAAAATAAAGTTAACAACCCTTAATTTACAGCCTTACTTAATTTACAAACATTCCAAAATCAATGTGTGAACAGACCAAAACTTTATCAGATAGAACTTTTTTATAGATATTTTGTTGGTGATTTTTAATCCTTGATGTCAGATAAAAAAATGGGTAGGCAGAGCCGAACTGATTAATAAAAAGACACATGCCAAGATTGTTTGTGACCATAATAATATTGTTTACTTTTTTTATTGTAAAAAGATTATTATCTATTAAATTTTTAGATTTCTTAATAGAAACAGAATCAAAAATGAACTTGTTTTTTTTATAGAAGAGGAGGCAAACGAGCAAGTGGGTCGCCTGATGGAAAGTGATCACCTCCGACCACAGACATTCGCAACACCAGGAGTATCACAGATGCGTTGCCGACCTTTATTTGTTAATATGTTTGAATGATTTTTCACTTGGAAAATAGCTGATACAAAGTTTTTATTAGGTTTATTATCCTATTTTGCTTAACCAAAACTAATAATTGGTGAATATGCTTAATATTTTCTGTATATACTATACATATTTCCCGTAATGTTCATCTCAAGAACATAAACAAAAAAAAAAACAAAAAAAACAGCAATTCTTAGTTCTTATTGAGCTTAAAAAATAACCAGTGCTCCAAATAATAATTTTATAGCCAAATTACATATAGCGATGAATTGCACAACCGGCCGTTTAAAATATTTACAAAAAATGGCATACCAACGTTTATTATTACAATATAATTATTATGTTAATTTTATTTATGTGCCGGTATACTTTATTATACAAGAATGCTATTTAAACATAATTTAATCTTATTCTTATTAATAAAATGGCAGTACATTGTTTTAAATTATAAGCTATTTAATTTAAATATAAATATATTTTACATACAATTATAATAATCTCATAATAAGCATTTATATTAAATTTTGCTAGAGTAATAAATATATTTTACAGTACGAAATTATTTAACAAATAGGTACAGAAGCGCGAACAAACGTAATAATTTTAGAATAGATTGTTTTATAAATTCGGTATACTTATTTCAATATTTATGACTACTTATAAGGAGGTACCTTGTCCTATATTATTAATTTAAGTAAAAAAGTTATCATCTATAACACATTTTAAAAAGAATAACTTTTTGCAGTTTATGATTCAGATTTTTTTGATTTTCAGAATAAACTAGAGTAGTTGATATTATTTTGTTTTGTTTTTCATCTAAGATATTGTAATATTAGAACGTCAACTAGAAATTACAAAAAAACGCTTTAAATTTATTGTTCAGGTAAAATAAATTTGAATATTTATATTTATAATGAAAGGATATATTTCGTACATATATGTTCACGAAATGAAAGTTTATAAAAATAACAAAATTAACTAACAACGCAAAACAACATTTATATAACATGTATTTTATCTAAACACGTATATTATAATAACATTCATAATATAATTATTATCAATATAACAACAAAACGATATAATTATAACCAAATTTAATCCTTACATAAACATTACATTAATTTGTGATTTGTATTCTTGACAAAAACACAAAGAATTGTATCTACTTTCTTAAAGTTGTGTAATGAGGTAAAATTCGGTGGCACTATATCTATTCTCGAATTTACCTTATTATATTATATAATTATATTTCAAAAAAATACTATTTACAATCTTTATATAAGCTACATAAAATGATTTGGTTTGTTTGTTTAAAGACTATGTTAACATTCTACAGACTGGACGTACGGAGAATCTTCTAAATTGTGAATGGATGCAGCTGAAGCTCGTCCGTCATGACCAGCGACTATAGAGATAACGCTTCTATGTTCTGAATCACTATCACCACTTAAAAGAATATTTGGCTCTCTGTGAACGAAACCAGAGTCCATGCGGTCCTGTTTTCGCCTAAAGCTGTGGTTTTCAAATTCATCAATTCGCAATTCTTCTAATAATTGCTTAGAATCATTAAAGTGTCCAAAAAATACGGAATCTGTTTCAATACTTTCTCCTCCAGATTCACTTCTTCCATCACACAATGACTCAAAGTCGTCTGTATCGGATTCTATGTGAAGATTCATAAGCTTAGTCATTGGGTGCTTTAATTGTGGTTCAGGTGGACTGAATTTTGGTCTGAGTTGCATCAAATATCTTGTCCGGCGTTTTGATTCATTTGAGTCTGTACTCAAATAGCCAGAATCCTCTGTTCTACATAATTTCTTTATGTCTATTCTTCTTGGCCTTGTCCGACCTGAACGTCTGCCAGAACGTCGGGCATTAAGATTTTCAGTTCGCGAATATGGCGGAAATCTATCTCTTTCTTCTGATGAACGTATGCGATCACTAGGAGGACTTACACGTACAGAACTACTCCTCGAAGATTCAGCAATCCTTTTCTGTTTTGGTGGTAGGGGCGGCTTTGGATCGTCAATTCTTCTAGATTGTTCTAGATTTCTAACATAAGATGCCAACTCCTGAGTGCCATAAGGAAGGCTTCCACGTCTTTCATAAAACAATTTTATTTCTGCTTCTTGAGCCTTGGCTCTAGCCTCATATATCTGCCTTAAACTTCCAATTTTTCTAGTAAATATGGCTTCTGGTGGACTTCTGCGTTGTTCGCTGATATTTGGAGTAAATTTATTTTTGAAACTACCACCTGATTTTAGTAATATCTTTTCTACACATTTTTTACTTTCGTGTAGATTTTTAGGTTTCCTATCGAGAGTATCAGGGTCAAAATCTTCATATTCTCTACGCTTGTTTTCAATAGGAGAACCTCTAACTTCTATAGTCAATGGGCCTGTTTGTTCGACATTATTGTAAATTGGTTCAGCGGAATCAGAATAATATTCTTGATTATTATGTATATCTGTACGAACAAGCAAATTTATTGCTTGAGCGTTAACGTAAGTATCATCTGGAATATGTTGTAGGTCTCGCCAACTACGTGTCCGTAGGTTTTGAGGAACCTGAGGACTAGGAGAATACACTACATCTTCTTTTTTCATAAGGTCCGATGACTGGTCAAAGGAATACCTTCTCTTCTTATGCAGTATCCTCTCTATACTACTGAATTCTTTATTATCCTTATTAGCGGATTCCTTTTTACGAGACAGTGAAAGTAAATTATCATCGCTAAAGTAGTTAGAATCAGGTCCAACAACAGGTATAATTAATTTTGAACCCACTGGAGCCACGGCTGGTAATTTAGGTAAGTTGACATTCGGCACATTATCTGATTCACGCTTACATTTATTCAGCTCTCGAATTACTGCTTCCATTTTAATTTTTACCTCCGTGGGAACAGGTTCAGCTTCTTTAGCACTGGCACTATTCAATTCTGTAGGATTTTCAGGTGGTGGTGGAGGGGGAGGGAGTCTTTTACGCACAATTCGTGTTCCACGACTAGGAGGACTTTTCTTTTCAGGTAAAGTCAATGCTGGTTTCTGCGCTATTTTTTCTTTTTTAGAAGTGCTTGATCGTTTTTCCGTATTTGAATTTGATTTGTCTTTCTTGCTACTGTCATCAACGTGATCTCTTGTTATTTGCTCAGCAGCTCTTTCAATATTTTCATTTCTAATAGGTTCCATGGAGTTTGTTATCCTTATTTCTTCCTTATCTTTTGTTTCAACGACGCGTGGCGTACCACTTACTTTAGCAACGGATTTGGTTGGCTTAGTCGCATTGGCTTTTATTTGTGGAACCTCATCTAGCCATTTCTGTACTATTCGCTGTTTATAGTCGTCACTCACGCAAGTTTTACATGAGTTAGATCGTAGTAAGTTAGTTTTTTGAGCTTTTTCACTATTATCACAACCTGGGCACCCTTCACAGTGGATTGCACGTCGACTGTTTTCTCTTTTAAGACTTATTGCACTAAACCTGCGACCACGTCTTGCACACGGAATATCCCAACCAAGGTCAATGGAATGGTAAAGTTCTTCTTCCGGTATGTCCGACAATAGAGGGATAAATCTTTTAGACGTCATTTTTTCTTTAGCAATTGTCATGACTTCTCTTAGTTTTTCCAGGAATTCAATAGCTTCTGGAGGAGGTTTCTGTAAATAAATACAAAATATGTATTAAAAATATGAGCATTGATTAGTGTTTATTGATGAGATTTAAATCATAGTTAAAGTACATCTTGTTTTGTTACCTTTAAATAGTCGATTTCAAAAAATACTGGATTAAAATATAGCTTTCGTCTAGGCTCGCCATTTGAAACCGGTGAAGATATGTTTTCAGGAGATTTTGAAGCCAAACTACAGTCAAGTATAGATAAATCAGAATGAGGAGCCTTTTCTATCTCCGGAGAAGCAGACCGTCTTTGCAATCGTTCTGCGAGTCTTTCAGGGGTTGACGTAGCTCTCACTGTTGGTCTAGTGGGTTTCTTACGCCGCGTGTGTACCATTGCAGAAACAATATTTGAGTTTCTGTCCTGAAACTGACAAATTAAACTATCAGTATCCTAATCTACCATCATATTCCATGCATAAAAAAATTAAATAATTTTAATATTTTGATATACTATAACTATGATTTTATTTAACATGCTATTCACTCAAAATGTCCAAGACTAGTGGCTTATTACTATAATATTTAAACTGTGCAGTTTAATTCTAACTAGTATTACCAACTTTTGTAATGTAAGGATTAACAGAAATTAAGTAAGTACCTAATTGATAATGTTACGAGAGTGCTACTGTCAGAGTTAATTACTTGGTTGTTATTGAGATATAAATAGAAAGAGGTTCCAAAATCGTGACATTCATGTTTTAGTGTTTTAAATGTGGCCAATTCAAATGTGTAACATTGATATTTATCACTCAGCTGTCAGTTTTTTCCTGTGTTGGTCTGGGTCTCCTGTGTAGAATAGGTCTCCTGTGTAGTATAGACCATCTGCCATCTTTGGCAGCTGGTGAGGGGCGAGAAAATGCGAAACGGGTCATTAACAACAAGGCAATTGGTATAAAAGTGCTGTGCAGCAACTTACCCGGTAGGGATCCATCGCCTTACATATTCCTGTCGACAAAATGATAATGTCATGTTCCGGTACAGAGTTAAGGTAGCCTGTAAACTCGCACAATTGGCCTTACATCCCAGCCACATAGCAGTGACCGATAACATCTATGCTATCTATAGGCTGTGGTTATCTCTTACTAAGGGGGAGACGCGTGTTAATTCGCTGTCCTTTACCATAAAAATACTTATCTATTTCCGTTGTTAGGGCATTGCTGGTAGATGCGTGTATAAATGTTACCTTTTGTAAGTGTTTGGGTGAAGACTCTAAAGTGTCTTCTGTTTGTTCACTCACATCTGATAATCCAGCGTCATGCATAAAATCGTGTCTCATTCCTTCTAAATTTAGCAGCGGATTACTCTTCATTCTCTGAAAAAAAAATCACTTTAGAAAATGGATCGAAATCACCAGAAAATAAAGATACTAAGGTAACTGATCTCACCGTACTGCCCATTTCTAGTCTAGAATTAAGCGTAGAAGAGTTATTGCTCGATAAAGTGTTGGAATGGTTCAGTTCGACATCCTTGAATTTTCTCTTCTGCTTCTGCTTATAATGTATGTAAAATATAATTCCAGCAGCATACACAAATACCAGCATCAGTACGCATACGCCAATAGCTAGTGCCTCTAACACACTTAATCCTTGACCATTCGACGCAGGTTCTGATGTCACGGTTTCACCAGCATGGAAGGGTATTGATCTTACATCTGCAATTAACAAATAGCCCATATAAAACTTTGAGAATTGATGATAATATTATGTAGTGTTACATTTTTGAGATTCCTGTCGCTGTAGTTTGTATTTCTGATACAAAAGATATTACAATTATCTTATGCAAGTGGTCAAATAGGTAGTCCTTGGCACGTTGTATCTGAGACCAAACAGACCAAAGCTTAAACTGAAATTCCTTTTCTCGTCTTATATCTACTATATGGTAATGTAGTAGATAATGGTAATATAGTAGATGTCTAAAAATCCATGCTAGAAACATATTTTTTATACGAGCAGTCAATGACGAAGCACACGGTTCTCCTGTTGTTAAAAGACAACCGTGGCCTATATACACTATAGATGTTACAGGTGCACCGCTGTCCTGGGGCCGGGATGTTAGGACTTATTGCTCAAGTCGACCGGCTACCTTACCCCCTGGACTAGGCCAAGACAGAGATGCTGGCTGGATTAGATATGTTGCTGCAAACCCACTATCCATGGTGTTGTTGATAATAACCTATATTTTAACCTGTGCTCGCCTTTATGAGCTACCTGGCAAAGAGGCAGATGGTCTTTTGTAATCACCGAACCTGGACTTGACGCGGGCAAATATACATATTGATTTATATATCACCAATCACCTAATTGAGCATTACGTGATACTCCTGCGACTCGGAAGGCTGCACATGACGTAGTGAGGAGCGCTGACTTGGAGGCAGAGCAAAGCACGTGTACTGCCACTAGCCGCCCTTCCAGCCGGGTATGAAGACTTGTAGAACCACGCCACTGAAATTGTTAATGGGCGATATATAACACTTAAAAAACAGTATTTTACATTGTTCCGATTTAAAACTTAATGATACAAAAACGATACCTGAAAAAGAAAACAAAGATGATAAAATGTTAAATATAAACTTTACATCAATACAGAACACTTTTTTTGGTTTATTTATTTCCAAAATTATTATTACATCTGTTTAACCAGCTTAACATCTGCCAAACTGTGCAGCAGTTTGACAGCAGTGCGGCTAAATTGTATTTTAGCTAACATTTTCTAAAATGTCGAATATTTTCAGCTATTATACATATAAATGTCAAATTTGCGGGATACAAAAAATTCTTTTATTGTTTTGAACCCAAATAAAATTTATTTTAAAATTGCAGACGTGCAAATTTAATATTTTTATTTGGATTTAAGTCTGAATTTCCGCATAGTAACTTATTGTCTATTTTGTTATTAGTTTCATCGTCGCCCTTTCGGAAGATAAATTAATAACATTGACAACAGTATCTTACAATAACATCGTTGTTAAATATTATAATCATATTTAGATTAAGATTATACCACAGTGAACCAGTAATTTGGTCGAAATATAGTTAAAAATAAAACCAGACTACAAAATTTAATAAAAATGCAAAATTAAATTAAGTTAAATTTAGTATGCAACGTCCTCCTTCAATTATTATACACTAGCAGTTGCCCGCGTGGTTAATAGTCCCACGGGAACAGGTTTTCGGGATGAAAACTATCCTATGTGTTAATCCAAGTTACCCACTATGTGTGTGTCAAATTTCATGATAGTCTGTTGAGCAGTTTTTACGTGAATAAGTAACAAACAAATAAACAAACAGACAAACTTTCGCATTTATAATATTACAAATATGAATATGATACTATAAATGCGAAAGTTTGTTGGTGGGTCTATCTGTCTGTCTGTCTGTTGCTATTTCGCGGCTTAACCACTACATTGTTTTTAATTAATGAAATTTGTTGTTTAAAAATTTTTGATGAAATTGAACCTAAAAATCCGAGTTCAAACATAGCCTGTTTTTTTTTAAATAATAAATTACTAAAGGACTATTATTGTAGGGAAAAATGTTTGTATTCTACGCTGACGAAGTTGGGGGCAAAAAAATATCAAAAAATTTCTCTTTTACGATTTAAGAATAATGAAATAACATTGAAAATATATAAATAAAAAGTTGTAAGTTGCGTTTAAAAACTTATTATTTTAACATTTAAAAAATAGATTCACGAAACATATTTTAGAATAATATCTTTAAAATTTCTAAACTTCGATATTCTACATATTCGAAAATTAACATAATTTATTCAGAGTTTATCGCCGTCACCATCTGGACAGGCGTATCAACACCATCGGATCCAAATGTTAAATATTTGACCAGTTTAAACAAATTGCCCCTTTGACGCTTTTTTTCTTATCATCGGCGACATCTTTGTGTTTCGGTTGATTAATTTGAAGTTCATGTGATGACAAGATAGAAAGTTGGAATAACTTTGTTTCGGTAAAGGAATATTTTTTTTGCGTTTTATTAGCAAGTTTCATGGGTTTCTATTTGATATTTAAAATAAAAAAAGTAGCTTAGTAATACCAGGCATTAATAATTATTAACATTGTCTGCCATTTGGTAATACAACAGTTAATAGTAACTTTGAGAAGAAGATTTTTTGTGTATTCATATACATTGGCATATAACCTTGATAAAATCGTCGGCACCTATACAAAATATCATTGTTAATAATATTTTCATATGCGTTGGTACGCATGTGGTCATGTTTGTGATGAAGCTTGCAAATTTATTTATATTAGACAAACAAGGAGGTATGGTTTGCTTAAAAACCGTACCTCCTTGAATTTATAATTTTATTGTTTGTCGAGGCTTGCCAAGTTTTGCATATCTACTAAGTATGTGTCTCATGCATATCATTCAGCTTATGTTATAAATCGTAATTTTAATTGTTTTTTTAAAGCATTTAAATTTCAATTCAAATTTGTCATACCTAATTTGTAAATACTCCAGTACTACTTTTTTTTTAGACAAATGATATTTTTTTGGTATAAAATACTCATAATCAATATTTGGATAAAATTTTGATAAAATGCAAATAGATTTAAATTCTTAGAAAGATAATTAAATTTGAACGCATGAATAACAATTTATTTATTTAATACTTTATTGCACAAAAAAGCAAAATATACGAAATACAGGAAAGTAAAAATGTGCTTATATCTAACTACAGAAATTTTGTCCAGTACCTATTCTTAACCCCTATATCAGTTATTACCTACTTCTTAAATCGGTGTAATGATTTTTTAAATAATTAGTACGCTTCCACACTCAAAGGATTACAAATTTACAAATTACATTTCATCATTTAAGGAGGGTGCAATGTCAATATACGAAAGTCAGTTTTTTACTACTTGAGGGTTATGTGTAAAACCTTTCAGCGTCTTATAAATAAACATAGACAAGCACTCCGAGGATTAAATTGACATACTGAATAACAGTATCATTAAGGCCTCAATGTCACCTTACCTTGGAGTAATTTTGTCTCTGTTGGCTATTGAGACGGTCAATGATGTATTTTAAAATATTCGAATAAATGAATATTTTTTTAATAACTACCAACGCAAATTTAATCAAACATTTTAAACTTAAAAATAAAAAGTAATTTTAAGTATTTTGATCAAAGTCGCCGCACTCTTTTTATTATATTGAAAAAGGTTTCTTAAAATTGTCGCAAAAAGACAGTGACCATATCTTTTATTTAAAACGAATCCAATAATTTTAAATTTTATATCAAAACACAAAGTGAAAAAATAAAATGAAAAACCTTATAATCGCATTGTCCAGGTTATGTAAACTGAATTTAAAGACAGATTTTAAATAGCATAATATGATAGCGAGCTAACTCGCGGCTTTCCTGATATCGCGGCTTTTTAGTAAGAGACAACTGTAGCCCCAGCCCCCAAGACACCATCATGTAGGTGCGTCGCTGACCTTTATCAGGGTTTTCGGGCCCCATTCTGAAAGGTTACATGCCATCTACCCTCAGAACAGGAACACGGCTATGGCTGTTAGAGTAGGTAACCGTCACTCTACTATCGGTTCTTTGTAATGACTACTGATCCTTTCAATCTATGCGCGCCTAATACGAGCTGTCAGGCAAAAAAGCACTAACCTATATTGAACATAAAACCCATGGTTACCCTACAAAAACGGTAATTGGTCTGGTTTTTTTATCTTTTTGCATTAATAATTATCGTTTTATTAATTGTTATACGTCAATAAAATGACAACGAGTGCTAATTTGAAATGTTGAACATTTTGAAGTAATCAATAGGTACTTAATATAAAATTAAAGCGAATGAGATTATTTTGACAAATAACATAACAACACCCCGGATCGTTTTTAAATAGGGAAGATAAATATTATATATCATACTAGATTTTGCCCGTGTTCAGTGCCAAATTACCCGTTAATATCGTATTAAGTAGATACTTATATCATAATCGTGGGAAAAAAGTCCTTTGGATTATCAGTTAATCTAACTAGAACATGATTTTTTCTCTATTAGAGAATTATAGTCTATTAAAGCCGCGTAGGTCTAGTGGCTAGCGTACATGCCTATTTACACCGATCAACCCCGAGGCACGCGTTCGATTCCCGGGCAGGCATTTGTGTTATGAACATTTAAATGTCTGCATTTCCGGATCTTGGTGTTTATTAAATTTATTCTGATATCTATTTAAGTATTTCTATATATTAGTATCGTTGATTAACACCCATAACACAAGCATGTAATTTGCTTACATTGGGGCTAGTTTCGATTTGTGTAACTTGTCTTGGAATATTTATTTATTTATTAATATTATTTTTTCTTTATTATAAAGTAATAAATCTTAAGTAATTGAGGTTTTGCTGCTTACCTGCAAGTAGGTGCTGCCCTCGTCCCGGTAAAGGCCAAATGGTACGTCATTATCCACCAGGTCTCGCAGGGTGACCCATCCTGATGGGGACAAATATTGTGCGCTTGTTACAGCACATATCGCATCTTCTACATCTGGAAGTAACCAATTAAGTAACGTACCTAAGCTAGCCGTTATTTTCAATAAAAATACACCAAATCTCGTAGAGCACTGGGGATTAATCAAACATACCTATAAATCAGAGTATAACAAACACACATAAAATAATATAATAATAAAATTAAACTTTTTTTATAACTTTTATAACTTTTTTTATTACTTTGAAACACTCTGAAAAAAAAGTAATTTACGTTGTAATGTTTAATATGCACCTAATAAGGACAAAAAAGTTATTTATTTTTTTTGGCAAATTAGGAAATCATAATAAACGATCTCTACCTGAGTACCTAAGTAATAATCTATCCCCAGTAAGTAACAATCTACACATTTAGATATTGGGAAGTTACAGCGTAACAAACAAGAAGAGATTATAAGTAGTTAATAGTTAATAGAATATAAACAGCTTAAAAACTTAAGTAGGTACATACGCTTTCTTCCTGAACAATCGTGTAGAAATGGATAGGTATAAGGTAGTCATTTTAAACTCAAGACTGACCATCTTTTGTGAATTACTTATATTTTAAGAAACACTTTTACATTCTATTATATAAAAATGAATTGCTAAATGTGTTGGTAAGCGCATAACTCTCGAACGACTCAACCGATTTGGCTAATTCTTTTTTTGTTGTATTAGTAATTGTCAGAAGAAGGTTCTTATGAAGAGAAAACCCGGGAAAGTTGCAGGGAAGATGGAAAAAACAATACTTTATTTTCCCCATACAAACTGAACGGGTGCAACGAAGTTCCCCGGAACAGCTAGTTTTAAATAAAAAAATATCAAACATTTCTGCGAACTCGAAACCGGACACCAGCGGACAAGAATTCCTAAAGTTTGAAAGCGTTTAAAAAAAATTTGTTCATCCATGGTCTGAAGTAGTCTTAAAAAAAACGGTCGAAATGAGAAACATCACCCTTATAACATGATTGAAACAACATTCGTATGACATAAATGATTTACATCAGGGGTGGGCAAATTACCCCTGATTTACATTGTTATCAATTATTGTATTATGTTGTCATTTAAATACATTTATTTCACATAGACATTCATCTCCGGTATGGTCTAGTGGCTAGGATACCTGGCTCTCACCCAGGAGGCTCGGGTTCGATTCCCGGTACCGGAAGCAACTTTTTGTTTTTTATTTATAACATTATTTTAAACTAATTGCAGATTTTAACAAAAGTAATATAAAATTAAGTATTTTTTAAGGAATAACTAAATTTGATAGTATTCACATTGCATTTTTACTTATATGGGAAACTATTGGATCTTATTAATAACCTACTTTATAATACATGATAATATATGTAATATAAACGATTATAAATAAAAATAATAACATACGTATGTAATACAAACACGTAATGGTATCTCTAAAATGTCTACTATTTATTTTTAGTCGGTCGTATTAAGCGCCCCTTATATATAGTTCAGTCAAAATACTTTGTAATTAATTATTACACATATTATTTATTTGTGTAAGTAATAATAAATATAAAATTTGTTTAACATTATTTGTTTAATTAATGAATAAAAAAAGGTTTAACATATTGTTCAATTTACCTACCTGTAAATATAATTTCTTTCGATGGATACACAATTTGTCCTTTCAATGGAAGAAACACGAACGGGATGTTCGGCTTCGTGTCTCCGCGCCCGAAACTTGCCATAGAACATTCTGAAAAAAAGAATATTTAGAGATTACTTAAAAATGATACATATAGAACATATTTAGATTAAAGAAAAAATAGATGCTTCTATACGTAGGTCCCATAGTAGCCAGCAGTACTGACTGTTTTCAAATAACTATTGGTAATGACTAAGTACTTATATTCAAAAACATAGTATTTACGTAGGTTAGGTAGTATTTACATACAGACATAGGTATTTCAGACACACAAGAAATCCATTGTTGGATTTCTTTATAAGCTATGTTATTTCTCGTTGCTACTTTTTCTATAGAGGAGGCAAACGGGCAAGAGGTCACCTGATGAGAAATCCGCCCACGGATATCCGCAACACGAAGAGTATCACAGATAAGTTGCACATCTTGCAATCTAATTGTGACTTTTGTATTGTATGTCCATTAGTTTGAATGTTCGTTGAATACAAGTAGGTACAATAGTAATATTTAAATTATGCGCTTCGGCTATATTCGTCAAGCTTCGGAAATCCGAATGAATTTTAAAAATTGTATTTGTTTATTACACATAATTACTCTGTATATTATTGAGTTGTTATTACACATAATTAATCATTTCGCTTGAAATGAAATTAGGCCCGCCAATTTAAAAAATAAAAGTATAAAGCGTAAAAAGAGAAAAAAGTGTAAAGCCGAAGCGCGTAATTTAATTATAGTAGTACCTACTGTAATACATATTTTTTATTTTAGATAATAGAGATTCGTATTTTTTCCACTACGTAGTCCGCTACTCCGAAGTCAGGTAGAAAAAGGTAAAATTATTCAAGTCAAATTAAAAAATCGTTCCATCTATCCTACCTAGTTGTTCTTTTGTTTCTTTTCTCTGTAATCGTTGATCAAACATCACGATATATATTCTATGTTCACCTTAATGATTGGGTTATACTATGTTAGTGGGTAATGACTGAATGATATTGTTGATATGTCAATCAACAGTTCAGTACAGTTCACTCAATAATTGTTGCTTTACGAACGCTTCTATAATAGCTTAGGTCAAGTTTAAGACGATTATAGCTGCCAACGTAAGCTTGTAATTTTCTTCAGTACTTATAATAAGCCAAGTCAATGGTATTTTATCATGTGTAGATGCGTTCTTTATTATAATACTAACTGTTGGCCACGGCATTGTCCACGTAGTCCCACAGGAACATTATTTCGTGATAAAAACTATGCTATGTTTTAATAAAAGTTACCCTCTATATATGTATAAAATTTTATGAAAACCAGTTAAGCAGTTTTTGCGTGAAGAAGTAGCAACAATCAAAGAAACAGACAAACTTTCGCATTTATATTATATTAAAAATATAGGATTGCCTTGTAAAAAAACACCGACGTCACGGTGATTTGAAAATAGCCATAAAGTAGCTAAGTGATCACAAGTTCGTGTCTATAAAATCTTTGGTGTCTATAAAATCAATGACATATTTAATTTAATGAATGCAAAAAAAATGGTAAATAAAGAACTCGTTTGAAAAATTATAAGACTTTGGCCACAAATTCCTGAAAATTAAGGTAACATTAAAATGTTGCGCTACAATGGGACCGTCACGTAATTATATTTTTTAAAGTCAGTATCCTGGAGACAAGTTTGCTTATGAAAACAAAAACCTAACAAACAAATATATGAATAAAAGAAAGTCGTGTTAATTACATTATTTATAACTCAAGAACGGCTTAACCTAACTAGTCTGAAAATTTGAATTTAGAACCAAGAGAAGGACATAGGGTACTTTTTATTTTGTTCGATTGTGAGGAAACTAGGAAAAAACAGATAAAACGCAAATACAGACTGTCTAAATTATCTGAACTAAAAATTACTCAAGCATAGCTACTATTCCAAATTCGCAGCAAGCGATCAAAACGCTATCAATTGCTTTGAAAATACTTGAGCAATCATACGATTGCTTAAGTAATAAAACAGTACTTAATTGCATCTCACATAATAACGTTTTAATATTTAAACTTTTGTCTTGATATTGTAAGAATACACTTGGTTTTTTTCACTTCTTATGTCTTCTTTTCTAAAATTCACAAATTAGCCAACCGGGTTTGCTTTTAGATCATCCTCAGAATTATGTCATAAAACATACAAAAAAATGTATACTTTCCGAGCCATTGTTATATTCCGTAGCAAGCGTGATTTCACGAGCGTCCCTGGTTAGAGTTAATATTTGGACAAAGACAAATATACAGACAAACTAACCAACACATTATTATATAAAAATGTGTAGACCAGTAAAACAGTTACATGGTTCTAGGCGTAACAAATAGCAGCTCATAGCCACGACCTTTCATTGTGATGGCGACCTCGCCACAAATAACTAATATAACCACCTCATGTATAATTAATAGCCTAAACAAACAATACTTTCCACTTTCTAATGAACCTTATGTTGGGATGTCTCTTGAATTGCTAATTTTGTCAGATTTTTACTTCGCGACAAAAATAAGAGAGTGAGTAAAATTTGTGAAAAGCTATAGATGGCGTATTTTAAAGAATTGGCAAAGTGTACGGAACAGAGCAGGTATAGTCTATTAAATCCCGAGGGGAAGACAATAAGAAAAGTCTCAGATCACAACAATAGGCATGAGGCTGTCTTTTCTACTGTCTAAGGCGTGAATGCTGTTTTTCTGCCCGTCGTTGTCAGTAATTGTTTTTTTTAATGACTAATATGTTACTAACTATGTCGCTAGCGCATTAACATGCAACCCCTCCATGCACTTCATCGTCAAGTCCTAGAATATGGTGGAACAGTTCTTACCTACTATGCTGTTAACACAAGCCCGCTGATCTTCCCTAAAAGTAGGGGTCTCCCTGCGACACTGGCAGGCGCAGCTCCCTCCCCCTAATGCTGCTAGCGCAGTACCATGCGAAACCTCCATACACCTCGTCAGACCGCAATCTGAACCTGGAAGTTTTGTAAACAACTTTTAGTTTGGAAATTAGATTAGATATATAAAAATCAATTAAATGGCAAAGAACGAGTGACATTTCGGGTTAAAATTAAAACAGTTAAAACATAAAAGTTAAAACGGGTTGGGATGTAATGACCTTGTCGAGCACTAGTGAAAGATTAATATTAATAATTGATATCATTGAATTAGGTAAGCCAGTACCTATACTGGCCCTAACCACTTAACACAGCCTTAACTATTCCTTTTGCTATAACGTCGATACTCGCCATTGACATTTTCCGGATTATATATTAGGGTAGCAAACTTAACAACTTACTCATTTCAACCTTAGGGTACCTAGAACAATTAAAATCAGTGTTTTTGCAGACTCATGTATCTACGCGACTCCAAAAAATAAGTAGGTTCTTAATTAGACTGAATGTTAGTAATTTTTTTGTATGTTTGTTACGCGATTACTCGGCCAATAGCAAACCTATTTTGGTGGTTCTTTTTCAGAAAGACGGATCAATATTTCAGGTAGTCCAATATTACTTTTATCATGATTCGACTAGACGTTTTTAATTTATACCTAGTATTTTTTTTATTTTTTTATTCTTAGTTAACAATTTATAAATTTCTGTTTACGGTGATGATCTCATGAGACTGACAATGACTGAGATGAGAAAGAGAATGGACTATCAAATAATTATTAGATAGTTATCTTTCTGAAAAAACATATCAAATCGCGACATGGTACCTAATGAAATAGTTAGAGTTGTTTTTTCCAGTTTTCTGGGCTTAGGTAATTAGGTATTTACTGCCAGGCCAAGGTGGATATTCGTCAACCTTATTACATAGAGTTTTGAACAATGAATAACGTAGTTTTCTACGAACGTAATACCTACCTAGTGTGTAAGTTAATCTTTGAACTTTTTTTGTTATATTTACTAGGTATTTAGTAAGAACATAAGTTCTTGCACTGTTCATTGTACTTTCTAAATTTACTTTAGGTATTCTTTCCGTTTTGGGTTTGATAGAAGAAATTACTTTAAGAGATAAGCTCGCCTATATTTTACAATTTTCACGAATGTTATTCACGCTTCAAAGCAGTTTTATTGCCAACGATTTCCAGGATATCTTTTGAAAGAATAGCATGTTTTGAACGTTTTTCAATTAAGATTGTAGTGCGCAGGCGTGTTTAATATGCAGGACTTACATTTAATAGGCATTAAACAGCATTTAAAAAAAAATCATGAACACAATCTCACATATTAATATAAAGTTTACCTAACTTACTTACCCACTAGTGAGAAAAGATCACCAGAAGAAAATCGGGTTACATTGAGCAGCGCCATCTCTTCAGAAGATTCCAAGGCTGTTGTCCAACCAGGGATCATTAGTAGCAGTAACAGCGCCATCTTACGTAAATATCTTGCAACGTTTGTAATTATACTTTATTACTTGATTTTTCTATTATACGCAAGATGGCGCAAGTTTCATTTAAATGAAGTAGATTGTATTTCATCATTGTAGAGTCCAATTCCATCTTTTCTATTATATCCCTTTCCGTAAGAATTCTGTAAAAAAAAATGTTGGCATTACATAAATATATTAGCACAGAAAATTAAATTGACATAGTATTAAAAATGTACTGGTAGGTATTCTACCTGTTGTAAGATAAGTAGGTAGCTATATGATTTTTGTTTGTATTTTTACCCTGTTTTGCTAAATTCGATTTGCCCAATTTTAAGATTCACAGATGAACCACCTAATTCAAATTCAAAATAGATTTAATTACGTAGATCTATACAAAGATTTTTGTAACGCGTCTATATAATTCTAAAAACTACCACCGGATCGGAACGCGGCCACTCACTTAGAAGATACGGTGAATGACTTTTTTTAATTTTTCCTTACTATTACTTACTTCCTTTTAGTGTATCAAGACGGGATGCATTCCTATCAAGTCAAAGACCGGCATTAGGTTGTTCATGCATTTTTATAATGTTTCGTAATAACTCTGTAATGCAAAATAACTGTATCTTATAGCGGGATTCAAAATAATAGCCCTGCGGGTACTACTTAGGTCCTAGACCAGTCAAAAAGCACTTCATAGAAATTATTATAGACTTTGTTATTATTTTTGTGTATAGAGAGCACTCATCCTGGCAGAGGAGAGATATAGACGTCAGCGTTTCTGATTCTGAGTGAATCTGTATTTCTATAGTGCGACCAAATCTTTAAAATAAAAATGTATTCCCATTTTTCCTTGTTTTTGCAAAATTTTTTTTGTGTTAGTTACTGTTAGGAGGAGCTTCATACAAAACAAAGATTATAATAATATAGGTACCTATACAGATAAAAATAAATATTCATAGACAACGTCTAAGCTAATATTAAATAAACACTAATGTGAAGTTTATTGTTTCTGGTTAAGAATTTTACCTACATTTTTTTATGATATTGAAAGGCAAACAAGCAGACGGATTTCCTGATGGTAAGAAATTCACGCCGCCAAGAGACACCAAAGGTGGAAATGGTGCGTTGCCAATCTGAGGCCGGGATGTTAGGCCTCGAGCAAAAGTAAGTTTACCGGCTACCTTACCCTCCAAGCCGGAACACGTCAACGGTAAGCGCTAACATTATGGCGGCAGGAATAGGTAAGGCGGTG
>NJDD01003936.1:73807-85734 GCA_002245505.1 Calephelis nemesis | reverse complement strand
TCGCATCGACTCGCCAGGATTACATGTGACTAGGTGGTAGAGACCACCTAGTCACATGTCATCATGTCATTTTACGAGCTGCCTGCACAGAAAGGCAGATAGTCTATTCTGTAACGGAGCCCGGACCAACACGGGGAAAATTAGCGATATCAGTAGCAAGATAAAAAATATTGAGCAATACAGTACCTAGGTGGCAATCCTATCGAGAAATAGGCGCATATCCAATCCCGGGCAACGTTTTTTTTATAGAAAATTTAAAATTACACATTTCCTGTTTTCACTTTGTTGTCCGACTAGGTTTTTTTGCTTGCTAGTTTTTTTTTCAATTAATAGTTATTGTATGTGCATGCATGTATATTGTAGAGTTCAAAATTAACTGTAGGTATATTTTTTAGTCGTAGCGTCATACTCAACTACTGTTATGAATATTGAATTTGAAAGAAACAGCCGTTATGTAAAATTTACATTTTCAGTATTTTTTTTTAATCTTCTAATGTATTCGTGAAGTTACAATTATTTTTCTTTCATAAAAGCCTTCTTCTGACGATGATTAGACCGTGTTGGTCAGGACTCCTTTGCAGAATAGTCCATCTGCCTTTCTGCCAGGCAGCTCGTAAAAGGCGAGCACAGGCTTACTGTCACTAACAGAGTGACATCTCACTAGGTGGTAGAGTTTCGCAGCGATTCGTCCGGATTGGTACCACCGTCTTACCTATTCCCGTCGCCATAACGTCAGTGCTTGCCGTTGACGTGTTCCGGTTCGGAGGGTAAGGTAGCCGGTTAACTTATTTTGCTCGAGGCCTAACATCCCGACTTGGAGTTGGCAACGCACCATTACCACCTTTGGTGTCTCTAGGAAGTGTGAATTTCTTACAACCTGGAAATCCGTCAGCTTGTTTGCCTTCCAATATAATAAAAGAAAGAATAAAAGATTATAATGGGTATACCCGTTCATGCGTGATACGACGACCAACATAAATAGAGATTCATTTAAATGTAAAGATATACCTACATATACTACTAGGTATTGATTTGCCATTAATAAAACTCGCCTACCTAGTACCTCGATATAAATAATTTTATTATGAAATCTTTTGTAAAAACCTAATGTTGTTTTGATTTTCAACTTATAATGTGATAGAGTTTTTTTTTTAAACAATCATGGTCTTATTAATAATCACAGACTAGAGCAAGAGTAAATTTAAGTTAAAATTAACCAGTAATTTAAGGGTTACTGGTAAAACTTACGCGCCCGTTGATCTGGAGTGCAACTTCATTTTTGATAACGAAAAATGAAGTTATGTACCAAGTTTAAAGTAAGGGGGATAGTCTGTATCATTCTGTAATAAAGGTTGAATCCTGGAATAATTTAGTCCATGTGTATTACTAAGATGGTCTAAGTCTCACATAGGTTTTTAAATTTTATCTTTTTAAAATTAAATTTAAAAAAAATTGTTGGTCGGGATTGGAAACGTGCCCGGTTGGCGATAGGCTTGCCACCTATCCCATTATGGGACTTAGTATCTTCGGCTAGTCGTGGGTGCCCTGGTTGTGCCTCTGCCTACCTCTTCGGGGATATGGGCGTGAAGATACTTTTTTTTTACTTTTTTTTAAAATTAAATCATAATAAGTAAAATGTTTAATTCTAACAATAATATCCTTTTTTACTAGCTGTAGCTCGCGTCGTTGCCTGCTTGGTTATTGCTCCCACATAAAATTTTTTTGGGATAAAAACTATCCTATGTGTTAATCCAAGATACCCTCTATATGTGAGCCAAATTTCTTGAAAATAGGTTCAACAGTTATTGCGTGAAGGAGTAACAAACATACAAACTTTCGCATGTATGAAACTTCATGAAATGTAGTCAGTATTTTAAGTTGCCTATGGGGTCGAGAGGTGTGAGTTGTCACCTATCACAATGTTAGACTTAGTGTCTTCGGCTAGTTGTCCTTGTTATGCCTCTGCCTACCTCTTCGAGTATATGGGCGTGGAGATACATTCTTACTTACTATAAGACAAATAATTAATTTGCATTTCTGAGTATACATATCCAGTAAACTTTTTAATTTACAAGTGCAAATATTTATAAGGGTATTACAAAAGGCAATAGGCTGAAATTGCTTCTCTGCTTATTCATGTTGGCATTTCAAATATTATTTCAATATTGCCTAATGCCTGAAAGTGTTGAGGAATGATTTGATGTGTGAAAGATTGTGTAATGTTATGAAACGCATAAAGGTTTGCATGTTAATGAGTAAAACTTAATTACTTTGTTAGTTACTTGCAAATTAAGGCGTATCACTCCGCCTACAGGATAGTGAAGTAGCGACAGCGACAGAATATAGTCCGGTGAAATTATAAAACCGCAAGTTTAGCAACATATTAGCCACCCTGTGTTGGTCCAGACTCCTTTGGAGAATAGACCATCTGCCTTCCTGCCAGGCAGCTCGTAAAAGGCGAGCATAGGCCTGCTGTCACTACCGTGACATCCTACTAGGTGGTAGAGTTTCAGAGCGACTCACCCGGATTGGCATTACCGCCTTACCTATTCCTGCCACCATAACATATTATAACATGACGTGTTCCAGTTTGGAGGCTAAGGTAGCCGGTAAACTAGCTTTTATACGAGGCCTAACATCCCGGCCTCAGATTGGTAACGCACCATTATCACCTTTGGTGTCTCTAGGCGGCGGAACTCTCGGCTCTCTCTTACCATCAGAAAATCCGTCTGCTTGTTTGCCTTCCAATCTCATAAAAAAACAAGCAGTTTCACGGAGATTCGACTGCGTAACTTGACTTTTACTGCATCGATTTTGATGAAGCAAAGCCCATGTCACTCAGGGATACTGTACCATTCTAAAGGTTAAAGAATTTTTGAAATCGGTCCAGTAGTTTCGGAGCCTATTCATTTCAAACAAACAAACAAACAAAAAATCAAATTTTTCCTCTTTATAATATATATATATAGAAGTATAGATTTCAAAAAAAGACAGGAGCTAGTTTATGGCTTTAATAGGTACCTAAGTACAATTACTCTCACCTCTGTAGTCCAGCGGTCCGGTGTTGGAAATGACTTTCATAAGGTCCCGGGTTCGAAACCCGAGATAGGCAACAAAAAGTTCAATAAGTCGTATTTATTTATTCTTTACTATCTGTTGCCTGTGACTTTGTACGCGTGGAAGTGGCTTTTCGTGGTTCCTGATTAGAACCTAGGTTTTGGGTCTTGAATCCCGTGTACAATAAGTATAATCATTGTTTTCAATAAGTAAGTATTTCATGTACGTATTTAGTTTTATTATATAGGTATACATAGATTTAAGAAGCGTCTTCTATCTCTTTCTTTTACTTAGGTATCAAATGAGACAAGCATATGTCACTGCTTTCTTTACTTAATTTGTACCCGATATAACACAAACTAAACCGTATCTTTGAATCATCGGATGTGCGAGTTTTATTTCTCTCAACCGGTTTCCAACAAAAACACCTATTTAATTTAGAAATTTCAATTTCTACGCTAAATAGTAAATGTCAGATTATTAACGAAACAAATGAATATTATGAATAAATAATGCTCCGGGCTAGCGTTACAACTTTCGAATGGAATCTTCGAATTAATTTCGATAAATGTGATTTATGAGATGCAAAAGCAACATACTTTTTTAAATGTCGTTGATGGTGAAAGCTATGATATATTTGTTATTATTCGATTGTCTACTTCGAGATGAGGTATAATTGTGTAATTTAGTCATATGTTACTATGTTACTACTAGTTAAAGACATCGGGTTTGGCCGTGCCGATAACGACTTCGTCTAAATTGATTAACGGCCAATGTTAATAATATTTCTATTTTCTCTAAAGATGGATTTCAAGCAATCTAGATAGCTGCGTATCCGCCAGCCTATCCTACACTTAATTGCCATATTTATCCTGTGCACGGATATGTTATTGGCAAGCGATAACATAAAAATGGATCAAAATATCAATCTTGGACAGCAAGTTTTGGATTAGGATTGATTATTAATATTGGCCGTAAGGGTCCATGTATGCTAAAATACGTCAGCAGTATAATGTTTTTTTCATACAAAGCAATCATGGATCTTGGTGACAAAAATACACAAGATTAACATGAATATGTTTTATAAGACTAGTGTTTCCAAAACACGATTTTTTTCACTTTGCTCGATAGAAAAAAATCAAAATGTTAACCCTTTTTTGAAAGCAAAACCCGACTGTCTACTTCAATTATGAAAATATCGACACCAGATTTAACATAAATATAGATAAGTACTATACCTAAAAGATAAGTATTTCAGTTTTTATACTTTTTTTCAAATTCCTTTTATAGTGTCAAAAATAGTCATTTGTCGCTTACGACATTTACTTTAGAGCGCAATATTTCATAGTAATCATGAAACGGGGGAGTGCGGCGATTGGCTCTTCTGGATGACTAAGTAGGTATGGGGCCTTAAAAACATTAGGTACCTTAACTGGATGGTGATAAGCAATAGTGTGTCAATCCACAAAAAGTAAAATTAGTGACTATTAGGTACCTACCTACATATTCTATTCTACATCTATTTTCAAAATTTATTTAAGAATAAAATGCACTTTTTCAATTTTTTTTCTTTTATGTAACATAAAACTATGTATTACTTAAAACTCTTTTTTGTCTTTTAAAACACTTTGCACTATCAGAATAGATTAATAGTCACATGTTGAACTTTTTGTTTTGACGTACTATTGCTTATCGGCATCCAACTAATCTTAAACTTAAAGTTATCGCCTCTGTGGTCTAGCGGCCCGGCGTCGGACTTGACTTCTTTAGGTCCCAGTTTCAAATCCCGGGTCGGGCAACAAAAAAATAGAGATTGTTCATTTTAAATTTTCTAATAAAAATAACGTTACTCGGGATTTGATATGTACCTGGTTGGCCTATCAAGGCTTGCCACCTATCATAGTGTGATACTTAGTATCTTCGGCTAGTCGTGGGTGTCCTGGTTGTGCCTCTGTCTGCCTCTTCAGGAAAATTATGATGAAATATGGCTAAGATAGGACTACACTAGTGAGATAAATAATAAATAATAATAATAATAATAAATCATCTTTATTTCACATAAACCTACAAGAGGCACTTGTGACGGGTCTATATAATAATAAATCTACCACCGGATCGGAACGCGGCCGCACACTGAGAAGATCCGGCAAGAAACTCAGCGGGCTTGTCCTTTTTTTTTCTTACTTTAAAATTGATTTACAATAATTTATGTAATGGTACAATATATTTTATAAGAGATTGGCATGAGGAGCAACTAATCCCAAGCAGTCTTATCTGTTAAATATTCAGCAATGTTATAATAACCTTTTTGATTTAATTTACATTTAACACATTTCTTAAATTTATTAATTGAAAGTTCTTTCATATAAGTGGGAAGTTTATTGTAGAACTGTATACATTGGCCCATGAAAGAATTGCTTACTCTGTGGAGACGAGACACATGCACAGCAAGATTATTTTTATTCCTAGTATTGACACAGTGTATATCACAATTTTTTTTTAAATGAACTTGAATTTCTGTGAACATACCAAGAATTCTCGGGGTCTAACATCCCGGCCACCATTACCACCTTTGGTGGTACCTTCAGGAAATCCGTCTGCTTGTTTGTCTTTTAATATCATTAAAAAATAAATAAATAAAATTAATAAATCGTACTTGTAAAATGTTAGGTTCTGACCTATTTGACAAGTCTAAAATTATTAATACTAATTAACAAAATATAGCATAAATGTTAGACTAGTGGTTAGAATCGAGGCCATTTCTGAGCTCGTGTCAGACCCAGATTTTGGCCATAGCCACTTTCAGCGATTGCTATAAAGAGGACTACTACGAGTATATTATGATGTTACTGATAAGTCTCATGACCGAATTTCGGTAGAAAAGAAAAAAAAACGAGATCAATGTTTATCAGCACTTAAACAAGAAGCTGTAGTCATAAACTACGTCAAGTTTTGTTATAGACCGAGGTGTAGGTGTTTTATATTTTATAAATTCTAGATCAAAATGAATAAACTAGAATAGATTGTAGTGTGCAAAATTTTTGAATACAATTTTTGAAATAATTTTAACCTACTCTAAAAAGGAGGAAGTTCTCAATTTGTCTGTATGTTTTTGTTTATTTGGCTATAATTGTATTAATTATGAATGGATCTTGATTTTTTTGTTTATGCATACATTTGTAAATATATACTAGGTGGTAAAGTTTCGCAGCGTCTCGTCCGGATCGGTACCACCGCCTCATCTATTCCTACCGCCATAACTTCAGTGCTTGCCGTTGACGTGTTCCGGTTCGGAAGGTAAGGTAGTCGATAATCTTACTTTAGCTCGAGGTTTAACGTCTCTGGCTCATGTTGGCAATGCACCATTACCATCTTTGGTGTCTCTAGGCGGCGCGAATTTCTTACCACCAGGAAATCCGTCTGCTTCTTTGCCTTCAAATATCATAAAAAAAATATTCAAAAAAGTATCGGCAAAGGATTATTTGTTTATGGTTCCATATATTTTTTTATTTTTTTATTGTTGTTAGATTCCATTTTGGAAAACAGATAGGCCAAAATACCAAACACTCAACAAATACCATCGAGTAACCACAATATTCACCAGGTATGGCTTCCAGACGCCTTTTTTCTTTTCCTAAACTCCATCCGTGCCATCCGTTTTCAATAGGTAGAAGAAATTTGTGAAACTCATTTTTATTGAATACTACTACATTAAATAATCATTTTGGAGTAAGTTAATTTTTCTTAGGGAAGTTTGGTAATTAAAAGTAAAATGGTAAAGTTTATTTTAAAGTATCTTCACGCACATATCTCCGAAGAGGTAGGCAGAGGCACAATCGGGGCACCCACGACTAGCCGAAGACACTAAGTCCCACAATGTGATAGGTGACAAGCCTATCGCCAACCGGGCAACATTTATTTTACTAGAGAATTAGAAAAACCAAATTTTCTTTTTGTTACCCGAACCGGGATTCGAATCCAGGACCTGATGCAGTCAAGTCCAACACCTGAACCGCTAGACCACAAAGACGATTAATTAGATCCCCATAGTTGTATTTCCCAAAGATTTGCACAAAACTTTGTTTGTCGTTGACTGAGCAAGAATGCGATGGACTTGATCGGATAAGGTGTTATTAAATTCCTAGGAAATTGCCAGCACATCGGATATGCCCCATTATTGGATGGGAATCGAATACGTGATGTTCCGAGGAAAGGACAGAATATAACCACTAGCAATTACGTACGGCTAATCCGGCGCGGAATTTACACCTGCCAATCTCCTTTACAAGATATACTAATTACCCGATATATTAATCTACCTATTAGTTAACGCTGCACTCAAAGACGTCAATTATCTTATCCTCATTCATTGAGTCGACATTTTCCATACAACATTTATTAAATAAATATTTTAAATCAAATAAATTACAGTGTATTTGGGACATAACAAGGTAAGTTTTCACCTAATTTCATAGAAAAAAATTTTTTTTGAAAAAGATATACATAAAAAACCAAAAACTTTGTTTTTTAAATTTTTCACCTAAATTTTGAGGTTATGTGAAAAAATTTCAAATATAAAAGTTGTAGATCTTTTATTACCTACAACTTTTTACAAGGTTTGTCAGGATCGTGAGGTCTGGCACTCGATACTCTCTGTCTACTCTAGGGACTCTTCTGCCTAGGGACTTGGCGTGAAGATATGTATGTATGTATATAACTTTTTTCGATAGGACTTGTAGTTTTGTCAGAAATCAAAATAAACCATTTTTTACCCTTATCCCTTACCCCTTCTGCTTTCCGAACTCGGATTGACCGTAATTTATTTTTCCTTTCATTTTGGGTTTCATCCTACTGTATTTTTTTTTCATTTTTTACAATTTTTGAAGGTTTCGGTCCTG
Source organism: Calephelis nemesis (assembly GCA_002245505.1). NCBI lineage: Eukaryota > Metazoa > Arthropoda > Insecta > Lepidoptera > Riodinidae > Calephelis > Calephelis nemesis. The sequence continues at coordinate 77,779 of NJDD01003936.1, read as the reverse complement.
GTCTATTAAAGAAAGTGCACAAATGAAATAATCATGAAGAAATTAGCGTATCGTGTATTTCCTCGTTGCCGCTAAATCTCACTATATGAGCTTAAGTACTAAATGAGGCAACCCTGACATGAGTTATGATGACTTAAGAGTAATTGTAATTGAATCCCGATTTTGGTGAATTTGATGCAATTTCTACTTGACTAATGGCACAATACTAGCGTGAATGCCAAAACCTAAAGAAAGAACAAAGAAAGAAAAATTTATTATGATCGAATTTCGTTCAATGGGCGACCACTAGTATCTGTAACTAGCCGTTTCTTCCTTCTTCTCTGCTTGAATTTAACGCTAACCCGATTTCAATTAGTAAATCGGTATAAATCTTAATAAACAAACATTAGCATAATATTAGTATGGTTGGAGTTTATTACAAAGTGCGAACACCAGCTTAAGTGAGTCAATACATTCGAATTCTACATACCGTTTTTTTTAAGCATATTAGAAGACAAACGAGCAGACAGGTTTCCTGATGTCAAGAAATCACGCCGCCTAGAGACACCAAAGGTGGTGATGATGCGTTGTTAACCTGAGGCCGGGATGTTAGGTTTTTTAAGTATCTTCACGCCCATATCCCAGAAGAGGTAGGCAGAGCCATAACCTACGACTAGCCGAAGATACTAGGTTTTTTAAACTAAGATATGTTTTATCTGTAATTTCTAAACCACAACGTTATAAGTTGGAAAAAATATTAAGCAATGTTTAATTAGTACAAAACAAAAAAAGATCAAGTAAAATAGGACAATGTATTGAATAGTTATAACCCAATTCACATTTTGCCCTTTACCCCTTTTCTACGGGAACCCTATAAGATCTAAAGCGTAGGTAAACGGGATAAAAAATAGCCTTCAACCATGCTCGGTAATTTATCTACCTGCATAATTTCGTTTTGATCGATTTTATATATTTGACGTGAACAGCAGTCGAGGTAGATATAGACAGAAAAATACTAAATATACTATAAGTGTGTTCTGCTGTAAATGTTTAGACGAATTCAACCTTTTTCTGTTAAATAGCTGCTAAGTACATGTAAGTACAGTTTTATAATAGCGGGATACGGGCAGATCAGCTATAAGAGCGTTTACATACTTGCAACTTTCCGAATCACCAAAAACTGTTAATAAAACCAAAGACAATATATTTACTAATCTCTGATAAAACCAAGTATATATCTTAAATATGGAATAGGTATTTGGCGAAAAACAGGTGAAATGGAAAAAGGGAAGTTTAAAACAAGGTACTGTAAATAAATGTTATGATTAGAACAGAATAGCTTAGGATTTTCTTTGCCTACTCCCCTTTATACAAAATCCTTATTACGCCCTTTCATGAATTTAATATATAGCGTGTATTAGTTTCGTAATAAGATAGATAGGTTTATGAGATGAGAGTCAAAAAAATGCCACTTTTCATTAATAAAAAAAATACAAAAAATAGTTACAAATAGTAGTCCAAACAAGTATTTAGGTATTACTATCAACTATATATATTACACATTTTTCATTACAATTTAAAAATTTATTTAAGGAAGTGGATTTGAAAAACTGAATTTTATATCCGACAGGATTTGAACCTGAACACTGAAGATTCAAGACCCGTAGTAAAATTTTACCTTTACCAAACGCAAGGAAACCACACAGAATGTTAACAATAAAAACAAGTGCTTCAAAACCTGCTCTTTAATTAAACGTTGCACCCATTCTCACAGTTAAGTAATCATACACTTATTAAAATCAAAGATTTATGATCATCAGTCACGAACTAGCGTGTATTTGTTTTGTACTTTAAATATAATGCCAATGTATTGTTTTTAAATTATTAACTTCAAACCTTTCATCAGATGTGCCATTGTAATTTTACTCGCAAGAGTTAGTTATACCAGCAAAAACACACCTTTCCTTATTACTAAATAACATAGACTTCAATACTAGAGAGGATGATGACGCATTTTTAAGAGTAAATGTTACTTGCTTCCACAAATGTGGCCATAAGTTGAGGTAAACACAAAAGTACTTAGTCTTTATAAAGTATTTTAAAATATATTCTTTTATAGACTCTTGTGCTCTCGCGCATCGCCTCTGTGGTATATCGGCCCAGGTTGACTTGACTTCATGAAGTCCCGGGTTCGATTCCTGGGACGGGCAACAAAAAAGAAAATGTGGTTTTCCAAATTTTTATTTTAAGAAAATGTTGCCCGGGATTGGATGTGTGCCCGTTTGGCGATAGGCTTGCCAGCTATCACATTGTGGGACTTAGTGTCTACGGCCAGTCGTGGGTGCTTTGGTTGTGACTACCACTTCGGGGATATGGGCGTAAAAATACTTACTTTTTTTACTTAACTCTTGTGTTTTTTCTTAATACACTTGTTTAATACTTTATGTTACACTTTAGACAACCGGTTTCACTTTTTATTATAAAGTTAAATATTTGTTTGTTTATTAGTGTTGGTACCTAAATAAAAAATGTTAGTTATAGAGAAACAACTATGACGTGATGCCCACTACATTTTTTCGCCCTAAAATGTGGACTCGTATTTCATACACCTTTTATTGCAGAGCTCCATCCTTCCTTCCTTAAATATAACATATATATAATCATCAATGATGATGTCGTAAACATAGACGAAAATTTATAATTTGTAAAGTTTTAACTTAGAACTACTATTGTGATGTTGATGAAGTTAATATGGGACCACCTTTTATTTTATCAACATCTTTCGAAAAAAAATTCAACTCGCAACGTGTTAGTGATATAATTGTAGTCGGATTATTGCAGTTTTGCAGTGCTCACTTACATTTTTACTTATTTTAACCCTCGATGGAAAAAGAGTAGAAGTAAAAGATCAGTATAAGTTTGATACGTCTGTGTGTGTCTGTGACATCATAACTTTTGAAGTAATGGACCGATTTCGATGCAGATTTTTTTGAAAGCTGGCGTGATTGAGATGGTTTAAGTTGTTAAATTTTGTAAAGGGTGGTTTTGTATCGCCTCTGTGTTGTAGCGGTTCAGGTGTTGAACTTGAATGCATGAGGTCCTGGGTTCGAATCCCGGGTCGGGCAACAAAAAAAAATGTTTTTTTCCAATTTTCTAATAAAAAAAAATGTTGCTCGGGATAAGATATGTGCCCGGTTGGCGATAGACTTGCCACCTATCACATTGTGGAACTTAGTATCTTCGGCTAGTCGTGGGTACCCTGGTTGTGCCTCTGCCTACCTCTTCGGGGATATGGGCGTGAAGATACTTTAAAGGGATGTTTTGAATTTTTAATTTTAGTATTATAATAATATTTCAAAACCTGTTTTATACACCATAGTATTTATTACGCTCTCGGAAACTGTGGAGGACCATTAGATATATATACTCGTATCGTCCACTGATCTAAGTGTTTATTATTTTAAAATATTTAAATTTATAACTCGTAATCTTACTTTTAAATAAACTTACAAAATATTTAGATCAACTTTCCATTAAGATTTAGTTTTATTTCCTTTAATGTTTGATGGTTCTCGAAAATATAAACTTAAAGACTATTAAATTTGAAGTCATGAATGGAATAAATTAAAAAAAAAATATTTTACACAGATCATATTAGACGTACTTATGACTCGTTTACATCACGCTTAAATTGACTTATATAAATGGTACGGCAAAAGAAACTTGTCTATTTTTTTATCTTAATTTTAAAATAAAATGATATTATTTATGGCAAAAAACAGTAAAACAGCGAACAATTTTTACTAAGTATTAATTTTAAAGGTGGACAACTTTGCAATGTTGCCCTGGTTTAACATAAAAATAATTGTCTTCAATTTTGACCTGGATTTGAAAATTTGACCTAAGGATAAATTATCTTGTTTGGCAACTTATACATATCGGAAATACTTTGATCAAAACGACCAGGTTACATTTTGAGATAAATTGTAATAT
>NJDD01003936.1:55257-68320 GCA_002245505.1 Calephelis nemesis | reverse complement strand
TACTATGACATCTCTAAACAAATTTATTCTAGGATAGTTTTACAATACTGTAAGACGGCAGTTTTGTGACGTATCATTCATTCAATTGGTACCATAACGTCAATTGTGACAGCTAGCAGTAATGTTTTCATGTCATAATTAACGATCTTAAAAAAAGTTAATATTTGCTAGCGGATTTAATATTGTTTGACAAATTGCCATTAAAAAAAATCGAAAATAAAACATAAAATTGTTATTGTGGAAATAAATGTAGGATTAGTCTATCAAATTATTAATTTCTGAAAACATTATGAACATTAATATTTGAAAATTGTCAATAACAATTTGGTGCAGGCTAGTTTTCTATATGGAGGACGCTGACAAAAAACCTTAGACTATTTGTTTAAATCGTCATTTTCTTCATACGAGTATCGCAGATTAGTAGTAGTAGAACGTAGTCTGGCAAAAACAATCATTTTCATCTTAATTAAATTTGATAGATAGAAACGATTTTATTATTTAACTTGCAATAATGCAGTTCTTCACAATTTGCAAATCTTTTTTATAGTTTCTATTTTCGTGCACAATTATTTTTTTTGCTTAAATTCAGAAATAAGTGATATATTCACAAAGAAATTGTTCTATCGTGTATTTTCTTATTGTTGTTATAGCGATAGCATCCATAACAAAGCTCAATAAGGGTGAAGGGCTTTATAGAAAAATGCATATCGAATAAAAACAAATTAATAGATTCTAATAACTAAGGAATCTCAGTCTGTCGGAAGGGGACGTAACTAAGTAAGTTTTATACTTGTTACTGGCTAATTATATTGTAAAAAACATTTGTAAGCCATATTTATAAGAAAGAAGAAAAAGAATAAAAAAAGAATATAGCAGGTAATAAACAAAATTTACAAAAAACATTCGTTCATTGCGGTAATAAAACAAGACTGATTTAAAAGCTCATGGTACGAACTAAAGCAATGATATTTTATTACAGAAGTAAAACTATCCTTTTACAAGACTGTTTTGTTAAAGCTTATGGTAGGCCCCCAGGTTAGTAGTTATTTAGTTATTATCTATACAGGGCTACTTTGAAAGGATCGGCTAAATTTTATATTAGGGCGAAAGGTGTAAATGGTAATGCATTTTTAATATTATTGCCAAATAGTAATATTTACTTTTAAAAAAGCATCTTCACGCCCATACTCCGGAGGGTAAGCAGAGGCACAACGAGGCACCCACGACTAGCAGAAGACAATAATGCCCGATTTCACCAAGAACCCCTACATTTTAGGTGACCTTTTAACGTATTTTAGGGGACTGTTTCATTATAGAACAGTCCCCTAAAATACGTTAAAAGGTCCCCTAAAGTATAGGGGCTCTTAGTGAAATCGAGCATAAGTCCCGCAATATGATTGGTGGCAAGCCTTTCGCCAACGTGGTATATATCCGATCCCGGGCAACGTAATTTTCATTAGAAAATTGAATATATGCATTTTTTATTTTTTTGTTGCCTGACCTGGGGTCAAACCCGGGACCTCAAGAAGTCAATTGCGACACCTGGGCCGCTAGACCACAGAGACGACACTTATATGTATACATTAATTTAAAATACTCCCCAAAAATGCTTAACTTGTTGTCACGCTATGTCGTATTTAGTGCGAGTCTTGCCGTTACCAGCCTGCGAATGTGAATGTGGGCGGCAGGAACCAGTTTTATGCTTTGATAACGTTCTAAAAATGCATCTTGTATTTTGCGCAGAATAAAAATATGAAACGATTTTTTTTAATTTGTAATTATTTCAAACATCAAAAGTGTTATTAATTCCGAATCATTTCTCAAAATTTTGCTGGTACTTTAAATTTCACCCTGTATGTACATATACATATTTACATCTTTACCTATGACGCAAAGTCTATGTAACGTGGCTTCATTTAATAGTAATATACAAAACGTCGTATCGTATACAAAAGAGTTCAACGCTACCACATTTCAGTGTAGTGCACATACAAAAGGTCATAAGATTATGTTGTATGATTAAATATTCCTGTAACTTCTACATCCATACATACTTAATACACATATCCTAATAATTTAAGCGCAGTAAAACTGCAGAAACTCCACTTCGGTATAAATAACATATCGTCAAAGTATACAAAAATTAAGTGTTTCCAGTTACCTGGAAATCGAACACTACATGATTTGGTTCTTATGTTAGAGGTCAGCAAAGAAGCATACAGATCTCCTGATAGTAAGAGACAACCGTAGCCTCTATACACCATAGTTTTTTTATGATATTGGATGTCAAACAAGCAGACGGATTTCCTGACGGTAAGAAATTCGCGAAGCCTAAAGACACCAAAGGTGGTAATGATGCCACACAGAGGCCGGGATGTGAGGCCTGGAGCAAAAGCAAGTTTAAGGGCTACCTTATCCTCCCAACCGAAACACGTCAACGGTAACACTGACGTTTCGACGGCAGGAATTTCGAAGGAATAGATGAGGCGGTGGTCTAGCGGTTCAGTTGTTGGACTTAATTGCATGAGGTCCCGGGTTCGAATCACGAGTCGGGCAACAAAAAGGAAAATTTAGGTTTTCCAATTTTCTAATATAAAAAAAACGTTGCTCGGTACTGGATATGTGCCCGGTTAGCGATAGGCTTGCCACCTGTCACATTGTGGGGGACTCAGTATCTTCGGCTAGTCGTGGGTACCCTGGTTGTGCCTCTGCCTACCTCTTCGGCATACAAAGGGACATAGGGGCAGAGGAAGTGACTTTGTTTTATACTATGTAGTGAAGAAAGTGGTGCTAGTTACACTATTTATAACACAAGAACGGCTTTACCGATTAGGCTAAAAATGTGTGAAGAGGTAGCTTAGAACCGGTAGAAGGACATAGGATACTTTTTATCCTGTTCGACTGTGAGGAAACTGGGAAAAACAACATTTTAAATTTTCCCATACGTACTGAACGGGCGGAGCGAAATTCGAGGTAACAACTAGTTTAATCTAAACTTAGCAAATTTAATACTAGTCAAATCGACTAACATACATAAAATAAGAATTAAACATATCCTCCTTTTTTGAAAATGGTTAAATACGAACTATTTGTCTCGTTTCACAAAAATCAGATTGTACTTTCAAATGATGATAAATATTTATTTGTAAAATCTGTCAGCAATTATAAATCAATCACTAAGCATATCTTTTTTTACATCTGCAACATAAAATAAACATATTATAGAAAACACTTTCTAATATATTTTATCTTGGTGCTATTTATTTACATTGAGCATCTCATTAATATTATTTAATTAATATTAATCGCCTCTGGAGTCTAGCGATTCAGTTGATGGAATTGACTGCATGAGGTCCCGGGTTTGAATCCCGGGTCGGTTATCAAAAAGGGAATTTAGTTTTTCCAATTTTCTAAAAAAAACTTTGTTCGGGGTTGGAGATGTGCCCAGTTGGCGATAGGCTTGCCACCTATGACAATATGGGACTTTGTGTCTGCGGCTAGTCGTGAGTGCCCTTGTATATGCCCCTCCCTACCATTTCGGGGATATGGACGTGAATATACTTTTTTAATTTATATTTGTAGGCATTGATTTGGGGAAATTCTGTAAACTAATTAAAATCTATAGAGTTCAAAAGAAGTGTATAAGAGCAATATGTAGTGTTAATCAGTTGCATTCATGTAAGCCACTTTTTAAGTCTCTCAAAATATTACCTTTACCTTGTTTATATATTCTGGCTGTATGTGTTTTTGTAAAAAAAAACATCATCATTTGTTTCAAACAAATGCTGAAGTCCATGGTTTATCAAATTTTAGAAATAGTAAGAAACTCCATGTGCCTAACCAAAAACTCAATATTTGCAAAACTAATATATATTTCATGTCGATTCGTATATACAACCAGATTCCTGATAATCTTAAATCACTGCCATTAAAAAGATTTCAAAAGAAGGTACTTGACTTGTTATTAGATAAGACATATTATAGTGTTAAAGATTTTTTTGCAGACAAGCATAAATAATATAATGTTTGTAATAATGATAATAATAATTTATTATAATTTCAGAAACCGGGTTATGTTTGGAAACGATGGTACTACAAGGACGATAGATTATACTACTGGCTGCCAGGGGAGTTTGTTTCGCCGTTTCTTCTCCCGACTGGCTAGGTTTGGAAACGGTGGTAGTTTACGGTAGACAGGGCTAAATTTATTATAATTTTAAAATTATTTGTAAGTTATAACTCAAATAGAAATAAGAATAAAACTATTTGTTCTTATGAATATTAAAACATTGTGTATATAATTAGTCACTTATAAAAATATTAAATTATTTGCACACCACAATGTGGTAGAATATGTTGGAAAGATTAAAAAATTTGTAACAACTTCAACACGCATATTCCGCAAATAAATATATTTTCTTTCTTTTTCTTTTCTTTCTTCTTGAGATGTGATGACCCCATCGCCAGTTGGTACTTATTCGGTAATGTAGGTTACTGGATTATTTCATTTATGCAGAAATTCACTAATGAGAGAGTGCTGTTCCTCAGCTTGGTACCAGCACCGTATCTGTTCGTACAATCATAGGGTTTTTGCTCATAATGTTCATGTCCTGTGCTGTAAAGTGCGTAGACAGTGTACTTGTACACGTAGCCGAAGATACCAGCCATACAGTAGTGGTGCAGACGATGCATCTATGGTGTCGATAGGAGACAACCAGTGGCGTAGAAACGGTAGGGTTAGGCGGTCCTGAGCCCCTACAGCTTAAGAAACCCTTAAACCTTGACCAGCTTAGATTGAGCTGTCACAAGATTCACCCATACATTACATCACATACATTACATACATACATATCTAGCGCTAAGTCCCTTAAGAGGACAGTAGAGATCGATTGCCATATCTCACCATCCTTACAAACCTATTTGGCTTCCTTCATATTCATTATCCTTTTCATACAAAACCACCAGCTCCAGAGACTTTAACACCACCCTCGGAAAATACCCGAGCGAGTTGATCGTGGAATGTCAACCTAGGTTTCCTAGATACTTATCTATATCCGTCTACATTCGCATTGTTATCTAGTAACAAAACAGATCCCAACTTGTTTATTTTAAAATAAAGTAAAATATCTTCACGCCCTTATCCCCAGATAGGCAGATGCTTAATTTTTAACATTAGTAAGGTTATTATTTCTTAAAAGTATTTTAATTCATAAAGAAAGCTTTTGTTTTATTATTTAAGTTATGCTTATTAATTAGAAATGACAAGTCAATAAATCCTAAAGATTTTGCGATGCGGACTTTTATGTATATATATACCTTCTTCCGAACGTAGCAAAGAAGTTCTAATCCTTGTCTTAATTATATTACAAATTAAATTTTGCAATAAATTTTATTGCAAACGTAAAAACTAATATCCAAAACAAGAATATAAACTATATGAAAAGAAAAAAAATGTGCTTAAAACCATATATTTATAAATATCTATAAATATATTTTATAATGTTTTTATGGTCATTTTATATGTATGTGTTATGGGACTAACACCTACACACTGAAATAGATACAAGCTAAAACAACGAAAGGTTACAGGTTCAAATCCTGTCTGGGGCGAATATAAATACTTAAACAGGTACTGGATTATATTCAATGAACACACCCAGATAATGAATTCTTGCCCCAATCAGGAATTGAACCTAGGCCTCGCGGTTGGTCTGTAGGGTATAGTACGCTAACCCCTCAACCAACAAGGCAACCGAATGCAAATTAATCGTGAACAAAATAATATTATCAAACGGTTATAAAATTATTGTTGCATAAATACATATAGCTTTAGAATATTAAATAAGTCTGTTTAAAATAAAATTAATATTTGCTAAGAAGCTAACTTTTTGCTTCAAGTTTTGTTGGAGAATAAATAATTGGAATTTTATTTTAAAAATACTCGTATTAAGTATGGGTACTCATTTGCATGAAACAGTAACATTTTTAAAAGAAAGAATAGTAGAATGTTTATCCGTAAAATAAGCTAAATAAACTACAAAAAGCCACATCCTTAGAATAGTAAGGTAGAAATAATGGCAGATGAGAGATTGGCAAAGCAGATACACAATGCGAATGTGTATGGATATAGGTACCTAGGGAGGCATATGTTGATATTCCACTATTAAATCGCCTTAGTGGTCTAGCCGCTAGCGGTTCAGTTGTTGGATTTGACTGCATGAGGTCCCGGGTTGGAATCCCGGGTCGGGCAACAAAAATGAAATTGGGTTTTTCCAATTTACTTACAAAAAAATGTTGCTCGGGATTGGAAATGTACCCGGTTGGCGACAGGCTATCCACCAATGACATTGGGGGACTTAGTATCTTCGACTAGTCGTGGGTGCCCTGGTTGTGCCTCTGCCTACCTCTTCGGGGATGTGGGCGTGAAGATACTTTAAATCGCTTGAGTTTTATCCGAAGGTGGTGTCAAGAGTCTCCAAAAGTGGCGAATTTGTATGAAAAGGATACAGTTATTAGACTGTAGAGGAAACCAGGCAAGATCTGTAAGTATCATGTCATTTGCCACCCAATACTCTCTTCCTACCGGGTTAGGAACTTGGTATGAAGATATGTAAGTATGTGTGTAATAGTAGAATTTATACATGAAAATAACCTTTATATACTACTACCCCATTGTAGGTACGCTAATTTTAAAACATTAAATATATGCAATATTTATTTCAAAAATAAAAACATCCAAAAACAGAGTAAACTAAACTACATGTAATATATAAAATTCTCATGTCACAATGTTCGTTTCCGTACTCCTCCGAAACGGCTTGACCGATTCTCATGAAATTTTGTGAGCATATTGAGTGGGTCTGAGAATCGGCCAACATCTATTTTTCATACCCCTAAGTGATGAGGGTGACTCAACCCAAATTTTTGTTACTAAAATTACATTAAAAATATAGCAGAATATCGTCTGCCGGGTCAGTTAGTACCTAATATATAAAAAAAGTCTTGTTTTTCTTTTTTTAACTCAGTCAAGGCTAAACCGATTTGGCTGAAATTTGATAGGGAGTTAGCTTAGAACCAAGAAACGGACATAAGATACTTTTTATTCTAAAACTCTAAATACAACATTTTGATTTTTCCTATACAAACTGAATGGGTGGGACAAAGTTCGTTGGTGCAGCTAGTTTAAGATAAAAATCAACTTTGCGTTATTAATTATTACCGTTGCCTAAAACAGATAATATTAACACATAACCAACTGGTGTTAATTCTGTTGAGCATTAGTTGAGTATTTAGGTAAAACCTATTTCTTTATTTCATATGAAATGAAAAATATAGGTTTAGTTAATGTAAAATCCTTCATTAAGAAACTATGAAATAGCTAAGGTTTTTTAAGATATTACCTATATCTATTATTATTTCGTTGCGTAATTTACATACCTATTGTATCGTTATATATGTATCGTTATAACTCTTACCGTTTAAACATTTATGTAACAAATACGTACTTAGATTATAATAAATATCATGAAAACACTTAGTACTGTAATATTGTTAATCTATTAATTTAAATGTCTTAAATTGTATGACGAATGAGTATAATCCTAATCGCATATCCGTCAAATTACTTTGATTACAATAAATAATAAAATAAATTGAGTAAATAAAAATAACATCGGTCAACGTCGGTTTTTTATAAACAGCTAATGTTTGTTTTTTTTTTTAAATAACCACGCACTAGTTTAAAATTCATCGCAATACACCTACATTTTTAACATTAATATCACATAAAAACAATTAATCCTATTTAAAAATACAACAAATAGGGAAAAATAACACAAAAACACATACCAACTAAAAAATCATTGAAATATTTTTTGCATATAAAATAACAAAAAACTCCCACAAAAAAAACTGCCACAATTTAACAATAAAAAAAAATTAAAAACTTACCGACAAAAAAATTAAATATTTTTTTGCATTTAACACAAAAATCCCACAAAAACAAAACTGTCACATGTTGAAAAAATCCAAACAATAGCGTCACAAAAACAGATTTCCGGTAAACACCTCGCGTAAGCCGACACGTCGCTACCACGTCAACTATCAAATGTTAGTGAAGCTACTCGATAGAGCACGTTATCAGACTATTCCGGATCAACCGTTCATTTGTATGGAAAAGGGTCAATGATTTGATTATTGGGTCAAATTTTAGCCTTATGGGCACCCTGGTGGTTAATATTGTGGTTTTAAATAAATAATACTTTCTACTCTTAGAGGTTTGTGACACTCTTAATTTGTAGATTTTAGTAGGACTAGAAAAGGTCGTTATTGCCTCTGTGGTCTAGCGGTCCGGTTATTGGACTTGACTTCGTGAAATCCGGGGTTGGATTCCCGGGTAGCAAAATAAAAAGGTGGTTTTTCCAATTTTGTAATAAAAAAAATTGGATTGGACATTTCCAATTCTCCCGGTTGGCGATAGGCTTGTCACTTATCACATTATGGCACTTAGTGTCTTCGGCTAAACCGCCTCTGTGGTCAAGATATTGACGTTGTCTACTTGAAGTGCCCAGTGTTCGTCCGGGCTCTTTTGCAGAATATACCAATAGGCTTGCCTGCCAGGCAGCTCGTAAAAGGCGAGCATAAGCTTACCGTCACTAATACCTTGACATCTGACAAGGTGGTAAAGTTTCGCTGCGACTCACCCGGATTGGTACCACCGCCTTACCTATTCCTGCCGCCATAACGTCATGACGTGTTCCAGTTCGGAGAGTAAGGCAGCCGGTGAACTTACTTTTGCTCGAAGCCTAACATCCCGGTCTCAAGTTGGCAACGCATCATTGCCTCCTTTGGTGTTTCTAGGCATCGGGAATTTCTTACCATCAGGCAATCCGTCTACTTGTTTGCGTCCCAATATTATAAAAACGGTCAGTTCGATTTCCGGGTCCTGCTAGTCACTGTTTTTGATTGTTTTAATAATGTTTAAATTTATGTTTTATGGGAATCGATAAGGGCCCAGTTGGTGTTAGATTTATCACCTATAATAATGTTGGACTAAGTAGTTTCGTCTTATCATAGGAGCCTACTTCTTCGGGAATTGTTTATTTATTTACTTAAAAAGATCCAACCGTGTTCATGTCCAATCCCGAGCAACGTTGTTTTATTGGAGAATTGATAAAACACGTTTTGTATTTGTTGCCCGACCCCGGGATTGAACTTGAAATATCATTAAATTAGGTTAAACACGAAGCCGCTAGACTACAGGGGCTTACTCACTCTACTTTTTTAATTACTTAATAAGTATTCTTAGTATAAAAAGAACACCTAAGTGAAAAATTGTTAGTTTCTCCTTCTGGAAAACATATTTCTACAGGTTTTTTGCTAATTATGTGAAAACTAGCGGCCTGCCCCTGCTTCATACGGGTATATCTATATGTAGGTATATATGTATATCTTAATACACATAAAATTTTCTCTTCAATTACTTTATCTATTTAAAAAACCACATCAAAATCCGTTGGGTAGTTTTAAAGATTTAAGCATACAAGCGAACATAGGGACAGAGGATATATTAATACACATAAAATTTTCTCTTCAATTACTTTATCTATTTAAAAAAACCACATCAAAATCCGTTGGGTAGTTTTAAAGATTTAAGCATACAAGCTAACATATTATTAAATGTTTTATACCATGTAGTGATGATTCTTTCATCACGCGAAATATGTGATATGTAACAGTAATATAATTAACAATGGTGTCACTTAGTGTGTGTTTTAAAGCTTCTTGAAGGATTTATGTGTATACTTAAAGCTGCAACAAAGTTATCATACTTTGTGATAGCAAAAGCTTTAATTGCTGTTCGAGCTTTGTGTCGGTTTTATAGATGTCATGTTGTGTGTAATATATGTCATTAATATTAATCTATCAAGTGTTTTATCTCTGATTGCTTCTAACGGCTAATACCAATTACTTATCTTCAGATAGATTTTGTCGCTCATTCTTATTAATTATCAAGAAACAACAGTAGTTTTCAAAGTTTAGTTACATATTTTACCGTAGATATTGAAATCGGTAGTTATGTTAGTTCTTTATTTAGAGGTTAATTAACTTTATTTTGTTTTAAATGCTATTTGTGATGGACAAAAGCATTTTTTCGATTTGGTTTGACAGGCATATCAAATATATATTTAATAATTTAAATAAATTCTTATTTTATGACATACCTACTTACACCAGTATACTTTTGAACCAGAATAATTTAGACAGACAACTCTACACACACGCTCTATATAGAGGTTTGGTACATAATGAATGTATAAACCTGGTACAAGGCATCTCCAGCTCAACTGCTCGCAGCCCATTTCGGGTGTCTAAAAAGGTTCGCCCGATTAGCGCAGCCCATTTCGGGTGCCGTCTGCCGCGCTCCATTCTTAATTCAAGTTTGTTCAAGTAAACTTCGTGTATCCAAATTTTTTTTTTGTGTGTAGCAGACTATACAACCTGTCGTATTAAAAAGTTTGAAGTGTGTCAACATGGTAAAAAAAATTTCGGAACGAGTTGAGTGGGCATGACTTATTCACCCGATGCGCTTTTTTCCAGTATGTTGTCGGTTAGTGACTTGAAAACAAAAAGTGATGTGAAAATGTGTTAGTTAAGTGTTAAAATTATATTTTGGTAAGTGATAAACAATTTTATAAAACACTACACATCATTTAACTAGTTTTAGATAAAATTTAGCGATATTTAAGTCGGTCATGTATGTACTTGTGACGTAACGGCCCGCTCGATTTTAACTATTTCTAATTATATAATAAAATATAATAAATTATTCTTGTAAATAACATTGGTAATATGTTTATATGACATATCTACAGATAAAACATATAAGTTTTATGAGTTTCTTCCACTAAATACTCCATAATAAGGGATAATAAGAGATTAAATGTCACGTGACACTTTTTGGAACATGCAAGAATTTAATTCTATAGGGAATTCGTTTGTGAGAAATAGCTAATTTCATATTTTTTTTAATTAGCAAATATAATCATAATTCTAAATTTAAATTTTATCAAGTACATATTCGGAACATTTTGAAAAAAAAATAAATTATATCAGATTTTAGCCGTTTTACCACCCGTTTTATTATCTTGTTTTACTTAAATTTACCAAACCTATTTTAACATCTGTGAACGCTTTTACTGAGAAGAACAAACATTAAATAGAATAAAACAAACAAACTACTTTTCAGAACTCACAACAAGCTTGTGTAAAATTTCTAAAGTCGGCCTTTTTGTAGTACCGGGTAGCAGGTAGTGAGATAACGACCCGTTTTTTTTCCCGAGCTTGTGTGGTAAAATATTTGCATGGACATTGTTGTTTTTGTAATTGCATTTTGTTAAATGTTTCATGTTCTTTCGATTAAAGTATTTAGAAGGTAAATAAAATTCGTTTGTTTTTCATAAGACATGTTATTCTTTGGAAAATTGGGAAAAAACACGGAATTTTTTTTTGCATTTTGTTCGTTGCAAATGGTTTTGGGGTTAAACATACACATTTTTACGTTATTAGGTAGCCCAATTCTCAGGGATCCTAAAAATATATACATTTATATGTTTTAATACATAAATCGAAAGATATCGTCGTTTTTCCGATTTCCCGCCATTTTTCGCAAAACGTGTGTGTGTGTGTGGACAGTTGGGCGGCAAAATCGCTTATGCGTGGACTGTTGACTGGATATCATCTGATGCACTCGAACAAATGCAAAAATCTTCTCTTGGGCTCCCCTACCATATGTTAGTGGGGCAAGACGTCGCTATAACTGTATGAGTCCAAACTTTACCCATCATTAATTGACTAACTTGCTAATTGGAAGATATCGATATTATGCTAAAATATGTACAGCGATATTATAACTTAATGTTAAAACATTTCTCACATTCCAACATGCACAATCACAGAAGCGTCAAGTTATAAAATAACTAACGGACTGTATGAATAGTCTATCTACGGGTATCAATAGGTTCATGAATTTGTTACTAAAATATTTTCATTAATCTTATATGTATAATTCTCGTGTCACAATGTTCGTTCCCGTACTCTTCCGAAACGGCTTGATCGATTCTCATGAAATTTGGTGAGCATATTGAGTATATCTGAGAATAGAGTATATTTTTATAACCCTAAGTGATGAGGTTGAATCTTTTTCATACCCCTGATAAGGGTGACTCACCCCAATTTTTTCATAGCAGAACAACGTCTGCCGGGTCAGCTAGTTATTTATAAATATTAGAAGATGCGGTTTCTGATCGAAGTAGCACTATCTCTCTTATTCGTAGATAGATAACTGGAATTCGTCCTTTTATGCTAAATCAGTGGTTCTCAATTGTAGTATCCATGTCCTCGGGAATGGATCAAGGAATATACAGAGCAAGCAAATATTAGAATAGTAGTTAAAGTTTCCGAAATTCTTTCGTTATTTTTTGTTTACTGTAAACGCGGCTATAGCCGACCCGTTGAAAATTTGTAAGTTTTGTCAACCCATTTAACTAATTCGTTTTTTTTCTTCTTCAGAAAAATTTATGACATTTTTTAAACAAATTTTTTAAACAAATCGCAACGCAAACATTTTTTTCATGATAATGGAAGGCAAACAAGCAGAGGGATTTCCTGATGGTAAGAAATTCACGCCGCCTAGTGTGGTAATGGTGCGTTGCCAACCTGAGGCCGGGATGTTAGGCCTCGAGCAAAATTAAGTTTACCGGCTACCTTATTAACCGAACCGGAACATATATAGGTCAGGCTATGGTGCCAATCCGGGCTAGTCACTGCGAAACTCTACCACCAAGTAAGATATCACGTATTAGTGACAGAAAGCCTATGCTCGTATTTTACGAGCTGCCTGGCAGGAAGCCAGGTGATCTATTCTGCAAAGGAGCCCGGACCAACACTTTTATCAATAAATGTCTTAAATATTTTTGCTGGATAAAAAATGGAATATTTGCAACTTAATACAGTAATAACTGCAGAATTAAGATAGGTCTCTAATATTTCTATAAATCTTAAA
>NJDD01003936.1:11554-22190 GCA_002245505.1 Calephelis nemesis | reverse complement strand
CTAACCGACCCATTAGATATCAGGACAAGAATACCTAACTATACAGCGTAAGTTATTCTCCAGTATTATTATAACTATCCCACAAAAATATTTTACAGCAATTTTTTGTGGGATAGTTATAATAATACTGGGTTTCAAAAAAAGTTTCTAGTTTCTATTTAAATTATGTGCTTCGGCTGTATTCGGCAAGCTTCGGAAATCCGAATGTATTTTAAAGATATCTATATAGAGTTTTTATTACATAATTAATCATTTCGCTTAAATTTAGATTAGGTCAGCCAATTTAAAAATAAAAGTAAAAAGTGTAAAGCCGAAGCGCATTATTTAAATAGTAGTACTGTATAATATTAGTACTTACGTCCATGCTTCCAAGTATCCAAGTATAGATGGATAAAAATGGTAGCCGTGAAGATGCTACAAAACGCGTAACCGGTTTAGGAATATTAATTGAAATTAGTGAAACAGTGCAAGTGTTTTCTTTCATTAATATTTATCTTAAGATTCATATCTGCTTTTTTATCTCGTATGCATTAAAAAACTTGGAATTATATAATTTTAGATGGAGTTTCAGAAGGTTATCCATTACGTGATCCTAGGATAATTCGATTTGCCACACATTCCGTTGGATGTTCAAAGTCCCGAAAAAATTACGTCTCTATAAAATCTAAAAACATAAGTATGTATAAATATTTGTTGGAAATCTGGAGGCTCTTAAAACAATATAATTGCAATAATATTAATTGTCATCCTTGAAAGACAACCTTTTTACGTATGCTATATAGTTGCTTTCCTGTTTTCCCTGTGTCAGGCAGCTCGTAAAAGGCGAGTATAGGCTTACCGTCACTAACACCGTGACATCTGACTACGTGGTAGAGTTTCGCAGCGACTCACCCGGATTGGTACATGTCATGTCGGTCATGACGTGTTCCGGTTTGGAGGGTAAGGTAGCCGCTAAACTTACTTTTGCTCGAGGCCCGACATCCCGGCTTCAGGTTGGCAACGCACCATTACCACCTTTGGTGTCTCAAGGCGGCGTGAATTTCTTACCATCAGGAAATCCGTCTGCAACAAAAAAAAATGTATATTTCCAATTTTATAATAAAAATATCGTTGCCCGGGTGTGGACACGTGCTAGGTTGGTGATAAGCTTACCACATAACATATTGTGAGACTTAGTGTCTTCGGCTGGTCGTTGGGGCCGTGGTTGTGCCTCTGTAATCGGTTGATTTTTTAATTAAATAGTAACTTAATTACTAGACTTACGGGGGAAAGTAAGTAATAATTGAATTGTAGGTAGATAAAGAATTTTCATGGCCCTAGAGTACTTCGAAAAATATAAAAGGCGACAATAAGGCGATGTTATTTGATCCTTAATCAAAAAATAAATCAACTAAATACCAATTGCTTCTAACAAAAAAAATAAACTTTCAAAATTGATTCATCCAGTAAAAAATTCTGAGATAACACACATACAAAAGTAGTATTTTTGTATGTGTATGTGTACTGTATTTTTTAAATACAGTTGAATTGAGAACAACCTCTTTTTTCAGTCAGTTGAAAGTATTAACTTGTTCGCTTATCAAAAATTTCTCTTAATACCTTTTAATACTAAAAAAGGCCATTAAACTTATCTTAGACTCCTCTATTACACTAATTATTACAACCACTAAAGTTATCTGAAAGTGTTTAGTAAAATTATTTCGTAATTACCTATTGATATGCCCACAGTTTTGTTGGGAGGGCGAGATTCTTGAAAGTAAGAACTGGATTTTAGAATTAATTGAGATAATAAACTAATTAAAGTAATTATGATAAAATATTGTCTTTGCCGTGTAGATATGTGATTGATTAATGTGAAAAAGTGTAACTTTTAAAGTCTCACTAACTAAGCTCCCACGTATTTTTAACTGATTCCAAAGCAGAGGTTATTAGTTCAACTGTAGACTTCGTTTTTCCTTACGAGTCCAATTGTGTGAACAAACAACACTTGATAGAAAAACAACAAAATTCGCTTTAGTACGCACTGAACTAAACGCTATTGATTGCCTCGTTGGTCGAGTGGATAGCATACACCTATCTAACCGTGAGGCTCGGGTTCGATTCCATTTGTGTGATGAACATTTAGATGTCTGCATTTCCGGGTCAGGGTGATTATTAAATTTATTCTAGTATCTATTTAAGTATTTCTATGTATACCGTATACTTACCCATAAACAAGCATATAATTTGCTTAATTTGGGGGTAGATTGTATTTGTGTTATTCATTAGTTATTTATGGTACGTTTCACACTGAAAACTGTTTTGAATTCATCAATAGGTATAACACATAAAATTTACAAGAAAAAGTATAGTAGAAATAGAAATCTAGATAAATAACACAATAATTGAACTTGACACATAGAATTTTAGATTGTCTATGGAACTGATAGACATGGTCAATGTAAGTACCTATTCGAATGATAAATTGAATGATTCTTTTGAAGTTAAAATAAATATAGCTTATAATAAATAGCTTTTAATCCTTGTGTAAACGGTTTAGATTTTAAAATATTAATTTATAGAAAGGAGAATATTTGTTTTTTGCAAAATAAACACTTCCAATCGATTCCAAGTAATCGATTTTTATGCTTTTTTGTATGTTTCATACGCGGCTACTTGGCGAATAAAGAACAGATTTTGATGTTTTTTTTAGAGAAGGTTATCGTGAAACCATGTCGTTGAGGTTCATTAAAATATATGCATAACTTACATCTCTCAAAACATAAAAAAACTACTACAAATACAAAAAGTCCGCGGATCATAATCTAATTTTCCTAACGAAAAAACAACTAAAAAAAGTATCTTTACGCCCATATCCCCGAAGAGGTAGGCAGAGGCACAATCAGGGCACCCACGACTAGCCGAAGACACTAAATCCCTCAATGTGATAGGTGACAAGCCTATCGTCAACCGGGCACATATCCAATTCCGAACAACATTTTTTGTTGTTAGACAGAATATTATGTCAACGGCAAGAATTGACTTTAAGCCGCCCGGACTAGTTAAGACTGTGGTACCAATCCGGGTGAGTCACTGCGAAACTCTACCACCTAGTCAGGTGAGGAGGTCTACCACCTACCGTTACTAATAGGGCAACCGTTACGCACATTTATTTTTTAAATTTAATAATACTTTATTTTCCCCGTGTTGTCCCGTCTCTTTTGCAGAATAGACCATCTGCCTTCCTGCCAGGTAGTTCGTAAAAGGTGAGCATAAGCTTACCGTCACTAACTCCGTGACATCTGAGTAGGTGGTAGAGTTTCGCAGCGTCTCGCCCGGATTGGTACCATCGCCTCATTTATTAATATCCTCCTCATTCATTAATAGCGTCAGCAATTTCCGTTGACGTTTTTCATTTCTTAGGATAAGGTAGTCGGTACATTTACTGTTGCTCGAGGCCTAACATCCCGACCTCATGTTTGTAACGCAACATTACCTTTACTATCTTTAGTGTATCTAGCCGCCGTGAATTTCTCACTATGAGTTTGCCTTCCAATATCATTAAAAAATCTTAATAATATTAGAATGTATTAAAAATGAAGTTCTATCAAGTGCCGACGATGAGTAATGTTAATTGTACCTTACAAAAGGCTATGAGCAGCAGAGCGACAACCTAATTAATATGCTAATCGCTCTTGGTCAACAAGAAAGCCATATTCGCTCACATCATAACCTATGCAGCCCATCAACCTAATTCCTTTAATGTAGTTTTTATGAAAGTCAGTAATAGCCATCATTATAGGGCTTATAAAGTTCAAGGTGTCAATGTCGAAGTCATCGTTAATTTTTTTTCTTAATGTAATAAAATGTTATCTTAAGTCTGTCCGTTATGAATTAATTTTATTTAAAAAAATACATCTTCACGCCCATATCCCCAAAGACGCAAGCAGAGCCATAACCGGGGCACCTAAGACTAGCCGAAGACACTCATTCCCACAATTCTATCGCCAATCGGACACATATCCAATCCCGGGCACCATTACTTGTTTATTATAAAATTGCAAATCCTCATTTTTTTTGTTGCCCAACTCGGAGGTTGAACCCGTGACCTCAAGAACTCAACCGTTAGACCAAAGAGGCGGTTAAATGTATAGAAGAGAAAACAATCAAATCAAAATTAAATAATAATAATAGACAAAATTAAAATTTAATTGATTCTTTTTTAATACATTCTTGCCACTGTCGGGAAATCGATCTCGAGCTGTAACATGTATACCCTTACTCAAAATCTATCAAAGTTTATTTCTGTAGGATTACTCTTAAACCTCAATTCCGTATAAATTGAAAATTGGAATTGGGTACGTAATTTTATTTTAGTTCAAAAATATCGATATTTCTTATTATTTATTTTATTAGCGGATAATGTTTTGTCGCCTCTGTGGTCGAGCGGTCCGGGTGTGGACTTGACTGCATGAGGTCTCGGGTTCGAATCCCGGGTCGGCCAACAAAAAGAAAATTGGATTTTTCCAATTTTCTAATAAAAAAAAATGTTGGTCGGGATTGGAAACGTGCCCGGTTGGCGATAGGCTTGCCACCTATCCCATTATGGGACTTAGTATCTTCAGCTAATCGTGGGTGCCCTAGTTGTGCCTCTGCCTACGTTTTCGGGGATATGGACGTGAAGATACTTTTTTTAATGTTTATTTTAATAGCTAAATGTTAACAATTTGCTAGTATTGCGTTCAAGAGTACCTACAATGAAAAATCCGAGTTCAATTTCCAATTTACGTGAAATCGAGATTCGAGAGTAACCCTACTGATCTCTGTACTTGAAAATTAATCATTTGGACTTTAACTGCGTAGTTAGCTTAAATGAATACCATTATTTTATGAAAGTAACTTATGCAACAGATTAAAGGTATATCTATGCCAATAAAGATGATATAAAAACAACTGTTATTAATGATCAAGTTAATGGACGTAGGACAAGTTACTGTGAGAAAGTATAAGTCTGTGTGCAGACGAACGTTTCAAGTCGTAATATATATAAATACATAGATAAGAATAAAAGCCGCTAGTGTGTCTATTTATCAACGTTAGGTATTTGTAAACGATTATTATAAAGCAATAATAAAAACAGTATTGGTTATGTCGAATTGTGCATTCACTTATAAATCAATTTACATAAAATTGAGTTTCAATCAGAGAACAAATTCTTATTAAAAAAATTAAGAGAGTTATCTTATGGAAGGACGTGAATTCTTGAAAATCAGAGATAACTTTTTTCAACAATTAATTGCTTGAGTTCGTTTGTGTTTATCACGGCTCAAATTTTTTTCGGGTAAGGAATATTCCTTTAATACAAACATAGCATATTAATTTACATTGTAAAATTAATTTTAAAAACAATAAGAAATTGTGAAAAATCCTGAAGTAAATGCCGATTTTGACAGAATTAAAATACTTTTTTTTAATCAATAAATTAGGCATTAAATTTCTGTTTACTGATTTGGTAATTTTTACAAAATCAGTCGTGTATGACTAGCCTTAAATCTGCTTTCTGCTCCCTACTTTGCATTAAGGTATTTATTACTAATAATACTGTTGTCTCCTCATGCAAACATAAACGTATTTGTCTCTTAGTTTAATGGTCTGTTTACATATCTTTATTCTTTGAATGACTAGTTTTAAATACGGATATTTGATGCTATGTGCTTTGAACTTTGGCATGGCAGTTATATTAACTTGTGAAATCTTAAACATAATGCTTGAGAAACAGGAATTGGAAGTACTTTTTTCCTAGCTTGATATAGCTTAAATTTTGCAACATACTAACACATTTAGCAAATTACTATAAAAGTCATTATATATCTGATGTTCATGAAACAGAAGCCTTCTTTGGCCTGGTGATACGTTATTGGCGCTGATTGTATGGGAGAGTTGGCATGAAAGGGACATTTTTAAGTTTCAGGTCCTAGTAAGTTATTAAGAAGATATATGGAAGCGGTAGGAGTTGATAAGAAAGTTGTCACTACTAAGTTATTGAATAGTCCGGTCCATTTAAACCAAAAAATGAGAGTGAAGTTACCTACATAAAGTCCCAACAAGCTGAATTTCTGTGAAGTTGTTCAAACCATATTTATAAACAATGTCTAGAATCGCGAAAAACTCATTGTTTTGACTCAAAGGTCAAAATGAATGAATTGATTTTTTTCCTTACAGGGGAATGATGGGGGCCTTCTAGACATTGTTTATAATTATGTTTTGAACAACTTCACAGAAATTCAGCTTGTTGGGACTTTATGTAATTTCGAATGTCTAAATTGACCGGATTATGAAACAAAATACAATGATTGTCTTTAATCAATTTCTAGTTATTTGTTTCCGCCTTTTAGAACAACAACCATTTAACAAAGTTACAAACAAAGTTAAATGGTTTTCTCAGAGAAAATATACAGAGATTAGTCTTTGGTGGGACTTAGTACGCTATTTATATTCATACAAATATGTTTATTTGAAGTATGTGTTTGTAATATTAAATGTTAATATAAGAGCTTTTTATGTATCTCATAGTATTTTTAGAATAAACCTAGACTATAACATTCCAAAGTATATCACAAATTATTGCATTGTAATTAATTGTGATTCAGATTATACTGTCAACTTAAACCTTGGAGAGCTTTACCCTAAGATTATTAATATACTGGTTAATATACGAATTTTATAACTATCACAAAAGAAACATACAATTTTCGTATTTATATATATTTGTTCCAGCTAATCCACGAAACGGGCTCTATCAACTCTGATTTCTGATAGGGCTATACTTATATAGTGATTTTTAAGAAATTGTTTGTGAGGAAGAGTATGTCAAATGCGTTAATCTGGTCATACAATGGGATTTGAATTTTATTTTATGAAAGCGTAACAGACCAACAGACATACTTTCGCATTTACTAATTATGTTAATTCACATTAAATAAAAATATTAGTATGGAGTATATTGCAGACTTTCGTTCCAGGGTTAAAAACCCTAAATTTTAAATCTCCAACAATTTTTCCCCAGAAATTTAGATACTTTCCACGTATTTGAAGAAAAAAGTGCTTTATAATCATCACATTATGATTAATTGGTTTCGATCACGTCAAATGACTATTTACAGTAGTATTAAATAACTGGTGTATAATTACATGAGTAATTATTAAAAGTTGTTGCACTCATCCGTAATGCGATGTAATACTCGAATTCCGCAGTCGTCGTGGACTTAAGTCTAATAGACGGTATATTTCTTGTATCATTCCTAGTAATATATAGACGGTGTATAACTAAGGCTAAGAACACACGGCGCGGTTTTTACCCGCGCCCGCGGCTGTTGCGGTTCGGTAGAATGTAGATTTACATGCAAAAAGTAAGAGCACATTTCACGCGTTTTAAACCCGCAGCGCCCGCGGTTGTTAGGCAGTTCCCGCGGCACGTTAGAATTGTACAAGTTTGGTGGGTGACGATTTCGACCTATACAGCTATGTGACTGCACAAATTGGCAGTCTCGTATAATATGGTCTCATTTTGAAATAAAACTGCATTCCCGCGACCGCCGCTGACGTGGGTATAAACCGCTCCATGAGTTCTTAGACTAAGACTGCTACTAATACTGCTACGACTAGTTGGTAGAGCGATTCGCCTGCATCAGTACTACCGCCTTACCTACCGCCATAACGTCAGCGCTGGCTGTTATGTTTCGATTCGGAGTATAAGGTAATCGGTAAACTTACAGGGCCTCACATCCCGACCTCATGTTGGCAATGCTCCTTCACCACCTTTTTTGTCTCCGTATGAATTTCTTATCATCAGGAAATCTGTCTACTTGTTTGCCTTCTAATATCATAAAAGACTTAATTGAAATGATATGTAATTAAATCGGTTTTTACTGTTTTTGCGTTTATATCTACTGTTCGCTTTTTAAACGCGTAGGTAAGTATAGAACTACTATTTAAATTATACGTTTCGGCTTTACATTTTTTACCCTTTTTACACTTTATACTTTTATTTTTAAATTGGCTGACCTAATCTAAATTTAATCGAAATGATTAATGTTGTAATAACAACTCTTTATTGCTGACTCTGATTTCCGAAGCCTGACGAATATAGCCGAAGCGCTTAATTTTAATAGTATTATGATATGTCCTAATATTCTTTCTTTGATGTTATCTATATATTACGTGATGCCAAAACTTTGGACCACTTGTAGTTTATGTGTAGGAGAAGTGCAGAAAGCTAATATTTTTCAATAATAATGCTTATAAAGTACATTAAATCAATAAATAAAACATTACCCACGCTACCATGCATTTGACACACACAAACAAATATATTGATGATATAAAAGGTCACAGATGGCGCACAAAAAGTTTGGAAACAAAGTAGTTGGTCTTTAGAAATTAAGATGGCGTTGTTATCAAAAAGATGTTAAACTTTACTACGGTCGAATTTCGAACAACGGGCGACCGTTAATTTAAGTAAACATTTAATAGCAAACAAAAGTAATATCCCAGTCAAAGTCAAACTATTCCTACAATTACATGGTTGAGAAGTAAACAAAATTGGTCTACGCTTTCGCTGTTTGTCTTTCTAAGAACTAACTTGCGTGCAACATCGACAGGATGACCCTAGACATTGTTTTATAATTATAATAAATATAGACATTTGAAACTTCAAGTACTAAAACGTTTGCCAAAAGGTCGGAATTTCATTGTAATTGGTAAAGAGAATTTGACGGAACTGTAAAGAAAAACGGAAGTTTTACGGTTAGACTGAGGTATCAAACGATAACTTGATAAGATCTTCAAATCTGAAGACACCTGGCTTCAGATACTTTTTTTTATGATATAGGAACGCAAACAAGCAGACGGATTTCCTGATGGTAAGAAATTCACGCCGCCTATAAACACCAAAGGTGGTAACGGTGCGTTGCCAACCTGAGGTCAGGATGTTAGGCCTCGAGCAAAAGTTAGTTTACCGTCTACCTTACCCTCCGAACCCGAACACGTCGTGACGTTATGGTGGCAGGAATAAGTAAGGCGGTGGTACCAATCCGGGCACACTAAGTCCCACAATGTAATAGGCAAGTAAAAGGCAAGCCTATCGCCAACCGGACACATAATATATAATACCAGGCAACGTTGTTCTCATTAGAAAATTGGAAAATATATTTCCTTTTCGTTGCCCGACTCATGGGTTCGAACGAGGGACGTCCTGAGTCAAGTCTAACACCGAGCACCTATACCGTATAGGCTGTAGAGGCATATATTATATTCTACATAAAATAATTAAAATAAAAAAAATATGTTTATTTGCTCCACATTGTGAAGTGCAAATATTTTTAAAATTATACAAATTCATTATTTAGATTTAAAATACCTATAGTTATCACGTTTTAATATTTGAATAAAATTTTAAAATATGATTAGGTTTCACCCTAATTACCAAAAGCTACCACCGTTTCCAAACCTGACCAGTCAGGAGAAGAAACGGTAAAACAAACTCCCTGGCAACCAGAACTAACCCTATCAACCTTAAACTGCTTAAACTCTATCTACCTTTAAAAACCAATCTAGGAAACGAACGAAATGACTCGATTATTCCAAAACCGGGCGAAGAATCGTCACATACCTACGCATTCTTTATATGACGTGTTTATGGGTGACCTCAACAGATTATCCTGCCTTTAATCAGCAAATACTTTCTAAACTAGTTGAGACAGAGTTTTTAGCCCATACCAATATCTAGTGACCTACGTTTTTGCATATTTAATTAGAAAGATCGTGTTATCAAAGTATCATAAATATCATTAGTCGTAGCACAGATATTACAGGATCTTATTAACAAAGTTCTAATTTTACCGACTTTAAAAAAAGAAGGTCAGGTGCGTGTACACCTACACGTTCGACTAACATATTTGTTTCTGACGTAGGTATGCTAATCGAAATCGCCTATGTGTTTGTAGCAACCTGCGTTGGACTTGACTCTTGTCCAGGGTTCGAACCCTGACTTGGGCAACAAGATAAAGAAAGTGTGTTCTTTAAATTTTTCAATAATGATTACGTTGCCCGGGATTGGATACATGCCCGTTTGGCGATAGACTTGCCACCGATCACATTCTGTGTCTTCCACTAGTCGTGAGCGCCCTAGTTGTGGCTTTGCCTACTTCTTCGGGGATATGGGCGTGAAGACGCTTTTTAAGTCGATCGATTTAATACATGTATGTTTAATACATGTAGGTATACGATATTGTTCTTGACTGTCTGATGTAAAAGTTTACACGACTTAAATAAGTAAATTGACTCTTACTAGACAGATGTAAGCATTTATAATGTTATGGTTGGAATTTATTATATAAAGTACGAACACAAGCTTAAAGTGACCTGTATATTCAAATATTTCTCTACATTCCACATGTCCAGTTATTTGGTCGTTTCACACTGAATTTTATTGTCTATAATTTCTAAACTACAAAACTTACTACTTGGAAATAGATACGGTACCATCACGAAGCATATAATAAAAGAAATAACTAGTTAATGGAATCGGACTACGCGGTCCGGAATTACACTGCAATTTATATTTTGAATTTTGGCCCGTGTCCCACACGCTTCCTCC
>NJDD01003936.1:0-11547 GCA_002245505.1 Calephelis nemesis | reverse complement strand
CCCCCATCTCCACAACCCCACTCAACCCCATTTGTATGCGGGGTAATTCTTTGCTTAGTAGATTCGTCCTGATTAGTGGTCGGAAACACAAATAAAAATAAAAAACGAAATCAGAAAACCATTACAAAAATGATAAAAATTATTTTAATACACATTTTTACACCTTTTTTTTAATATTCAATGTACAGACACCACTTTTCTGCAGTTTTAGCGTATACCTAATTTAAAAAAATGCTTAGACGTCATAACAATAAAATTGTTTTTTTTTTTCAGTTTTGCTAGGTTTTTTATAAGTCAAACAAATTGTTACTGTAAACAAATTGTAATATAAGCGGTTGTAAATATAATCAATATATTACATGTATTTTTACAGGCTTAGTTTGTTAAAGAAAAATTATTGCCATGAAACGGCTTCTATTTCAATATTATGTTGCCTCAGTCAGTACACAAAAAATAAGTAGGTATTTTCCTCGATTTCCCTAATACACCATTATTAGCTGGTTACAATGGTTCTTTGAAAGTACGTCCTTAAAATAAAATAATATGTTTCAAATGGGTTTAAAAATGACAGAGAAGTCGAGTCTAACATATATATTTATTGTCAGTTAAAAAATGTAGCAAAACTTGAAGTTTAGCCTAACTATAGTCGCTGCGTGAGAAGTGTAAGGTACTTACAGCTTACAGGTGACGAGTTTTTTTTAGATTTTCCTTTAAGAAATCTTAAGAAGAGAATAAAGCGACAAAATATGTTTAAGTTTACTGTTATTTCTCCTACGAATTGCCACGAGGATAACAAGGGTGCCGATTTTAGGGTTCCATAGCCGATTGCCAAAAAGCGAAACCGTCCGTTTCGGAATTGTCCGCGAAATTCGACACGTCCGTCAGTCCGTCCATCCGCGATGGCAACTATTAGAACTACTCAGTTCCAAACAATTGAACTTGGTAGTTTTTTTTGCCCATAGCCACTATAGAGTGGCCTGTCCTGTTGCCGGAATGTTAGACCTAATGTGCAAGGCTGCCGCCTACCCCTCCTGGCCGGAATATGACAGTTATTGTGGCGGCAGGAATAGTTCAGGTGGTGGATCACCATTATATGTATTCGGTGGACCGCTTTATGATTTTTATACAAACAAAAAAAAAGTAAGTGAACGTGACACTAATACGTATACCCGCGGGCTATATTGCCTATAAATAATAGGTCTTTCAAAATCATATTCAGATTTATACAAACGTTACATCTTAAAGTGAATTTCAAAGTAAGAGTAATTCTATCTATCTTATACAATATTCTAACTTATGAAATGAGAAAACGACACATTCAAAAAAATGTGGTGGAGACATCTATGAAAACTTTCAACTAACATTAAGTTGAAAGAGGTGTAGTTAGCAGTTTTTGTGATATAGATCATTTTCAATAAACCGCAAACGTAACTTTCATTTATTCTAATATAAAAAAAAACAAATGTACATCTATATATATAAAAGAAAGTGATGTTAGTTATACTATTTATAACTCACCTGGGGAGGTAGCTTTGAACCAGGAGAAGGTCATAGGATACTTTTTATTCTGTTCAATTGTGAAAAAACTGGGAAAAACAACATTTTAATTTTTCCCATACAAACTGAATGAGCGGAATGAAGTTCGCGAGAACAGCAAGTAATTTATAAAACTTTACAAAGCAGATATCCAATGTGAATGTGGTTGGATGAGGGTACCCGGGGAGACCATGGTTGACATTCCACGCTCAGACCGCTCTGATATTATCCGAGGGTTGTGTCAAGAGTCTACGAAACCGGCTTGTTTTTATGAAAAGGGTAATGAATGTGAAGGAAGCCAGACAGGTTTGTCAGGATCGAGAAGTTTGGCATTCCATACTCTCTGCCTACGCCATACTTGGATGAAATTATGTATGTGTGAATGTAATATTGCTGGTGAAAAACGATACTAGCACATCCCGTCAAATAATACTTGCGCAATAAAAATCTAGAGGAACCCTTCCTAGACAAGTCCGACTCATACTTGGCCACTTTTTTAGTTTCAATAATGGCGAATGACTAGAAATTTTATTACAAATATTACTTTATCTTTATTACTTTTTTATAATCAAAGCAGTAATTTGATTGAAAAAAATACTTGTCTTTTTATAAATGGAGCAAATTTGTAAACTTAAACATTTGAAATAATGTAGTTCATGCCGTAAAACCCGTTATAATCAGCTTCTTGTTTTTTTATACGTATCATTATTGATCATTTTAACATAAAAAATACACTTTTGAATATTTCGAATCCTAATAATAGCTGTTACTTGGTATCTAATTTTAGAACATATATTTTTAGAGTAACGTATGTAGTGTAGTGGTCCAGGTGTTAGACTTGACTGCACGAGGTCGCGGGTTCGATTCCCGGGTCGGGCAACTAAAAGAAGATTTGGTTTTTCCAATTTACTAATTCGGGACTGGATATGTGCCCGATTGGCGATAGACTTGCCACCTACTATACTGTGGGACTTAGTGTCTTCGGCTAGTCGTGGGTGCCCTGGTTGTGCCTCTGCCTACTTCTTCGGGGATGTGGTAGTGAAGATACTTTTTTTTTTATTTTTTAAGAAATTATCTAAAGTTATTTAGAAACTTTGGTTGCCTCTGTGGTCTTGTCCGGTCTTGGACTTGACTTCACGAGGTTCCGAGTTCGATGCCAGGATCAGGCAACAAAAATAAGTCTAACAACCGGCTCTTAGGAAAGCGATGCACCTGTAACATCTATTGTTTCTATAGGGCACGGTTCTCTCTGACCATCAGGGGCGGGGGTGACGGGGTCATAAAATTCCGGCGTCTATTCTTGGTGCTAGTCAGACAGTTTTGTTACGTTTATTGATAATATTATTACCAATGATATGGAAATTCCTCGGTAATTATTTAATAATTGGTAAGGTTTAAGAATTTAATAGATAGAAGTAGATACTAGGGCGATAAGGTCGTCGCTTCCCGAGAACTATGAATCAGCAACTGGAATTTATTGGCTTCAGCCAGTGGCGGATCNNNNCCGAGGCCCTAAGCACAGAGGCTGTGTAGGCCCTCTATTGCGAGAAGGAAGTATAAAATGAAAGTTCCTCAAAATAGAAAAAGTGGTAGGGATAATTTAAAATTTAAAACATTTTTTCCTTGCCTTAATCAAAGAAAACTCCGAGACTACATCGTTGAAATTTATCTGACGGAGTATGTCTGCATCAATACACATTAACGTCCCATACTCAGTCAGCCAGAAGAGCCAATCACCGCGTTCTCCCGTTCCATGATTACTATGAACAATGGCGCTCTAAAGTAAACGTCTTAAGCGACAAATGACTATTTTTGACACTATAAAAGTAATTTGAAAAAAAGTATAAAAACTGAAACACTTATCTTTTAGGTATAATACTTATCTATGTTTATGTTAAATCTGGTGTCGATATTTTCACAATTGAAGTATACAGAAAGCAAAAGCTTTCAAAAACGGGTTAACTTTTAGATTTTTTTCTATCGAGCAAAGTGAAATGAATCGCGTTTTGGAAAAACTAGTCTAGTAAAGTATATTCATGTTAATCTCGTGTATTTTTGTCAGCAAGATCCATGATTGCTTTGTATGAAAAAACAGTAAACTGCTGACGTATTTTAGCGTATATGGCCCCTTAATGCTAAAGAATTAAACTTGTCTCGGCAGATTTTTTTCTTTGTGGGTTTTTTAATCTTTTCAGTTATGAGAACGATCGTTCAGCAGAGCAGTTAGTAATCATTAAGCTGTTAAAGGCCACTTCTATGTTTGCAAAAAAACGCATTTTACTTTATCCTTAATAATCATATCATATAGATAGATCGGATTTTTTCGTTTTTTTTTTTATAGTGAAATAACAACTTAGAGAAGCCAAAAACAGGTAATATCAAAACGTTATTATCATATTCACTAACAGTATGAGAGGTCACTCCCGAACTGCCTGCTCCTTGTGATCTCGGACATGTGGGTGAATCTCGATAAAGTGTAGGTATAAAATGAAACGCCAGTAGAGAATGGAGGCCCTTGGAAAACAAGGGCCCCAAGCACGTACTTGTAGTACTTATACGTTAATCCACCACTGGCTGCAGCGATCCTAAGTCTTAAGAAAACATGTACTTGTAATATTTTAATAAATATTATATAAACAAAATGGGGAATTTCAGATTTAATTGGATTAAGGCTAACGGGACTTAACACAATAACAGCGTCGTTTAAAGAGTTTAAAAATATCACTTTCATTTGCGGATTAATTTAAAATTAGAACGATGAAATTATTTTACCAATACCAACCTTAAGTATCTCAGAAGCCGATATAATTATCTAAAGAATGTTAAAGGACTTCGATATTCAAATTCAATTACAATTGAGTTTCAATTACTTGAACGTTATCGAACTGAACCAAAATGAATTCAATGACACATAATTAAAATTGTTTTGGAAAACTAAAATTGAGTTCGGATTATATAAAATTATTTCAGGACCAAATCGCTCGAGATTTTCTGAAACCGACGCGTTTGTGTACAAAAAAGTATGATGAATGTAGAGGAAGCTAGGTAGGATAATGGTCTTGAAACTTGGCACTCCGACTACCGACTACTACACTTGGTACTCTTTGCCTACTCAAGGGACTTGGCTTAAAGATATGTATGCATGTATGGTATTTCGTACTTTTCCTGGGAAATAAGTAAAGTAACATACTTCTTGGGAGGTCAAGCTAAACTTATTTTAGATGCATGCTATATTTTTCAAATGAAACAAAATAGAATAAACTAATTAGACATGTCAAATTAGTCTGGAATTGTCAAATTGTGACGTTAATCAACGTTTTCGTAGTAATGGACTAAACGTCTGTAGAAATGTCGAGTACAGACTAATCTGACAGCACTAAAAATATAGTTGCAAAGTTATAAATGTTTTTAAATAAAATTGTTGTTGATTAATACGTTGCTTGTATAGTATTTTTATCTACATTTTTTTTCATAACAGTGTGTGTAGTGAATGTATATGTTAATAAATGTTTTCTTTCTTTCTTTCTAGAGTAGACGATATCAATGTCATCGAATCAAACCCCAAAATAAGCAAATTATATGCTTGTGTTATCAGTGTTAGTCAACGATACTAGATAGATTCCAAAATAAATTAAATAAACACCCAGACCCGGAAATGAAGACATCTAAATGTTCATCACACTGCCCCCGCCGGGCATCGAACCCGAGACTGTGTTGGTCAATGTAGTCAGGCGTGTACGCTAGCCATTCGACAAACGAGTCGGAGCTTTGCCTTATAAGTTATACATTATTGTTTAGTAATATACCGGATACAAAAAGTTATACATTTACATAAATAAATTTAAAATGTTGAAAAATATTCACAGATTAAAAACTAACGTGACAAATAGATTAAGCATCAGTTGACAGATAATAATAGATTATGATCATAACTCACTGCGATTGTATCAAAACGTCGCGATACTTTTTTATTGTGAAAGAACCGGATAAGGTATTCCTGTGTTTTAAATACCTTTGCCTATTTGGGCTAATAAAAAAATCCTATCCTATTAATATTATAAACGCGAAAGTTTATATGTTTGCTACTTCTCCACGCAAAAACTGCTGACCCTATTTTCATCAAATTTGGCACCCACATATAGGCTAATTTGTATTAACACATAGGAAGGTTTTATTCTGAAAAAATGTTATTGTTGGACCATCAACCACGCGGGCAACGCCTCGGGCATAAGCTAGTAACATATAAATTTGTCGACGTTGAGATGTGACAATACAATCGCCCGCTGGTGGTAATCTGGTACTTAACTTAGACTATTGGATATTTTTTTGAAGAGTGCTGTTCCTTTGTTTGAGGTAGGCCCTTAAAGCCTTACCTTTTTTTTTATCCTTCACCAATTCCTACAACAATAATCCGGGGATCGAACCCTGGACTTCAAGAAGTCAATTGCGAAGACGGATTGCTAAGCCACTAATAACTCTATACTTATCTACATATTATATAATAAATCTGTAGAAGGGTCAATTCTGTACATTGAAAATATTGAAAAAGTTAATAGCATAGCAACAGCATTAGTGTTATTAGATCGATACCAAACCCAAATATGTGATTCAAAAATTGTTGTCTGTCTGTCTGTATGTTCAGGCATTACGTGAAAACTAACGGTTCGATTTCGATGAAACTTGGTATAATTATACCTTATTATCCTGGCCATAAAATGGGATACTTTTTATCCTGGAAAAATACGTACAAAAAAAAATAATTTTTCAGTTTTAGACCGACATCCGCTCGGACGAAGTCGTGGGCGTAAGCTAGTTCTGAATATTTTAATTTAATGTTAAGAAACTTAAAAAAACATTATGTACAAAAAGACCACATAGTAACAACCATTCTACAACACCTGTTTTACAGGTTTTGCTAGAAGAGATCTCAAAGAGATAATCACGCCTATATTAAATAGATTTCTGCATAAAATTAAAAATTGTAATTTGAGTATAAATTAAATAAGTTATAGCATTTCTCATATACCATAGCACTTAAGTTGAACGACCCGCGCGTAATGTGTGGATATCAGCTGGTGGCGGCGGGCGTTGATTCGTAACTTATTAGCGACAATAACTATATATTTTATACTTTACTTATGTTTATTTGTGATTTTTCTATTTTTTCCGTTTTCTGAGTGACTAATTGAAATTGAAATATCGTTAAGTTATAGTCTACGTTTAATAGGTTAAACAGAGTTAGTTGATTTTCCCCGGTAATTGCCTGTGGAGGACTTTACCAAAGAAGTCTCAAATAAAAGAAGCCTAATTACATCCACTATATGCCTATAAAATTCCCGTCGAAATCGGTACAGCCGTTGCAGACTAGACGGAAGAAACAGACATACGAACAGACGAACTTTCTCAAAAATGTTTTGCAATACATTCATATGCTTAAAGTAAAGGGTAGTTTTTCTAATGTACCAAACGGACACTCCAATTCGATTTAAGTATATGTTTAGATGCATAGATAAAGATAAATGTATTGTATTTGTTTGTTTGTCTCGTTTCGTTATCTAACATAAAAGATAAACAGTCTTCGTGTAGGAACAGCTTGAATGAATAATATGTTACAGACTGATTGATTAATAAACAAATTGCCACAAATACAATAAATATATATAGTAAAAGTTATATTTGAATATTTATAAGAAATAAATTAAATAAATTAATGACTGTTTAAATTATTATCCTTTTAGGAAAATAAATAACATAAGCCTCTGTGGTCTAGCGGTCCGGCGTCGGAGGAGACCACTTGTGGTCCCGGGTTCGATCCCCAGGTCGAGCAACAAAAAAAATATTATCAATTTTCTAATAAGAATGACGTTGCTCGGAATTGGATATGTAACCGATTGAAGATAGGTTAGCCGAACCGGCGAACTTCGTATTGCTTGACTTGTTAGTCAAAGCTTTAATTTGTATGGTATATGAATAAAAAAACAAACAACAGTTCGTATGGTTTGAAGTATTGTTTTTCCCAATTTTCTGGCGATTTTACCAACAGTAACTAACGCAACAAAAAAGATTGAGTAAAGTTGGTCCTATGAAGGACCAACTTTACTCAATCTTTTAGGAGGATATTAAAATTGCAAAAACCCTACTTCTGAGACCTATATCATTATTGTTTAACAAAATACTAGACGAGGAAGCTGTGCCACATTCATGGACAGAATCAGAAATAATCTTATTGTATAAAAAGGTGATCCAATGGATATTGGCAACTACAGCCCAATAAGTCTCATGTCTTGTCTCTATAAACTGTTCGCCTCGTGTCTGCTCGTAAGAATGTCCCCAGAAATCGATGCCCACCAGCCGATAGAGCAAGCCGGCTTCAGATCTGGTTTCAGCACACACGACCACATCCAGGTTCTAGACCAAGTAATCGAAAAATATAAAGAATTTCGCAGGCCTTTATACGTAGCTTTCGTTGATTATAAAAAAGCTTTCGACACTATATCGCACGACAGTATCTGGGAAGCACTAGAATCAATAAAAATAACATACAAATACATAAATATTTTGAGAAATTTATATACATTCAGTACAAGTAGAGTAAAGTTAGACAGAACCGGAACAAAAATTAATATAAAAAGAGGCGTGAGACAAGGAGACCCGCTCTCGCCGAAACTGTTCATAGCCGTACTACAGCACATAATGAAGAACCTCCCATGGTCCAAGAAGGGCATAAATATAAATGGTGAATATCTGAGCCACCTTCGCTTCGCCGACGACATAGTGCTCTTGTCGGAGAGTCCGACACAAATGAACTCAATGATTAACGACCTAAACAGAGCTAGTATCAAGATTGGTCTAGAAATAAACCTAGAGAACACAAAAGTAATGACTAATCACCATATCGTGCCCATTTTGATAAATAACACCCCTCTAGAATTTTTAGAACATTATGTTATTTGGGCAAACAGATTTATTTTAGACGAGACAGAAATTTGGAAGAAATAGAACGTAGAGTTTCAATAACTTGGAAGAAATACTGGGCTCATAGAGAAATATTCAAATCACAACTAGCACCATCAATAAAAAAAATTGTTATGGATTCCGAAATTCTACCATGTCTCACCTATGGCTGTCAAACCTGGACATTCGACCAAAAAACCAAAAATAAAATCCAAACTACACAAAGAAGTATGGAAAGAAGTCTACTAGGTGTTAAATTAAAGGACAAGATAAAAAATATAAACAGTCGCAAAAAAACTAAATTAACAGACGCTTTAACCTTCTCACTACAAATGAAATGGAGATGGACAGGACATGTGGCCCGTTACGAAGACGATAGATGGACTATCAGAGCTTTGAAATGGTTGGGACCTCGAGGCCGCAGAAATAGAGGTCGCCCAGGTGCCAGATGGACAGACGAACTGGTGAAGGAAGCAGGGAAAAATTGGATGTCCTTGGCTAGAGACAGAGAACGATGGAAGTCCTTGGAGGAGGCTTTTACTCGAAAGGGGTCCATATAAGATCACAAAAAAATAATTTAGAATTAGGGAAGCTTAATTTATTATCAATTATCTGTAATAAATAATAATTTAATGTTACCAATTTTATGTTAGCTTGATATTTAATGCATGTTATATGGAATTAAATAAAGCTTTATTATTATTATTAGGGGATTTTTTTTTCTCAGCTTTGAGCTGGTTTAACCATATTTACGGGCCTAAACCAAATAAATATGGCGTGTGTTGTGTTAGTTGTGTGTGTATGTTGTGTGTGAGGGTGTGATT
This sequence comes from Calephelis nemesis, assembly GCA_002245505.1. Taxonomy (NCBI): domain Eukaryota; kingdom Metazoa; phylum Arthropoda; class Insecta; order Lepidoptera; family Riodinidae; genus Calephelis; species Calephelis nemesis. The sequence goes on along the minus strand of NJDD01003936.1, from coordinate 2,233 downwards.
TCGTTTTCGTCTATTTGCATGAACTTTCGAACTATTCTACAAGTATTTAAAATGGCTGCTTTCTGTAGGGTTATGTAGGTTGTGTCTTTTATGTCCAGTAATTTAAGGCTATGGTGTAGATGTTTCGGTATGACTCCTGTAGTAGATAAAACTATGGGAACTACGTAAACTTTTTCTTGTCTCCAAATTCGGATTACTTCTTCTTTCAATTCTGTGTATTTATTAATTTTTTCAGCAATGGTCTTCTGTAAGTTGTGAGTATTTGGTACTGAGATATCTATGAGGTAAGTGGTTTTATTTAGTTTATCGGTGAGTGTTATGTCCGGTCTGTTGTAGTGAATAGTTCTGTCCGTGAGTATAGCCCGATCATAATACATTTTGTGTGTGGCGTTCTCTAAAACATTTTGTGGTTTGTAGTTGTAGTACTTTTTGTATGAGGTTGTGTTTGTGTGCTAGGTTCTGGTGAATGATGTTTGAAATTTGATTGTGTCTGTGTGTGTAGTCTGTTTGAGTAAGTGTTGAGCATGCCCCAGTTATGTGTTGTATAGTTTCGGGTTGAGTGTGACATCTGCGGCATTTATCGTTTGTGTTGGAGAGGTCTTTAATGATATATTTCTTATAGTTTTTCGTATTTATTATTTGATCCTGTATTGCTATTATAAATGCTTCCGTTTCAGGGAAGAGGCTGCCGACTTTTAACCATTTGTTTGAGGCTTGTGTGTCTATGTGAGATTGTTCTAGGTCGTGTGGGTGTCGTCCGTGTAGTGTCTTCTTCTTCCAGTTGTCTATTTTTTGTGTTTGTGGATTATGAGTGTGAGGGTTGTGTGTGTATATGTGTTCGATGAGATTGAGTGGAGTATAGTTGTGGTCATTTTCGCAAATTGCTTTGTGTATGTCGCTACTGTGTGATTTTGTGTGAAAGAATGTTTTCAAGTTGTGTATTTGTTTTTCCCAAAGATGTTGGATGTCAATTAAACCTCTGCCACCGTCTTGGCGTTTAATTGTTAGTCGTTCTATGGCAGATTTGGGATGTAAGTTATTGTGTTTAGTAAGTATGGTGCGTGTTGTTCGTTCTAGATTTTCTATGTTTGTTTTTGCCCATTTAATAACACCGAATGAGTATGTTAAGATGGGTATTGCAAAGGTGTTTATAGCTTTGATGATGTGTCTGCCGGAAAGTTGTGTTTTACATATTGTGTTGAGTCTTCGTTTATATTCCGTAGTGAGTGATTTTTTGATGTTAGTGTGATCGAGTCCTTTTTGTTGTGTGTAGCCTAAATATTTATAAAATTCAGTCGGTTCCATCGCCAAGATGGTATCTGTGTCGCTCACCTCATAGCTACCGGGCTGTATTTTGCCTCGTATGATATGAAGAGTTCTGCATTTGTCTAGGCCAAATTGCATGTGAATGTCATTACTGAAGGTTGTTGTAGATTTGAGTAGCTTTTTCATGTCGGCTTTAGTTTGGGAGTAGAAGAGTTAGAGTTTGATGTCGTCCATGTACATAAGGTGTGATATTGTGGTTTTGTCGTTATTGTGTGTGAGGCAGTATCCAGCCCGGCAGCGCTGCAGCAAGCGAGACAGAGGGTTCAGGGCGAGGCAGAACCACAAGGGACTCAGGGAGTCTCCTTGATATATACCTCGTTTTTTGTCGTGTAGTAATGGTGTTATGGGAGTTATTTATTTGGAGAGTTGTTTTCCGTGTGGGCATAATTTTACGGAGAAAGTCTGTAATTGTAGGGCTTATTTTGTAAATGTCTAATATTTGTAATAACCAAGAATGTGGAACACTGTCAAAAGCCTTTTTATAGTCTATGTAGGTGCAATGTAGGTTTCTGTTCTTTGATGCGGTGTGTTTGTGTATGGTGGAATCGATGATAAGCTGCTCCTTGCAGCCCATGTGACCCCGTCTGCATCCTTTCTGCTCCTCTGCTATAATGTTATTGTGTTCTATGTGTGTGTTGATTTTTAGGGCTATTACGGATGTGACAATTTTTGGTCTGTATTGTGAGGGCAGTGTTGGGTGTGTAGTTTTTGGCAGCATGTAGGTTATTCCCGTAGCGATGAAATCAGGTATGTGTTGATTTCCAACAATCATTTGTGTGATATTTTTTGCCAGGTGTTCGTGTAGAATTGTTAGTTTTTTATACCAGTAATTATGTATTTTGTCTATACCTGGCGTTTTCCAGTTGTGTAATTTAGATGTGATGTTAGTTATGTCTGTTAGTGTAAT
>NJDD01003933.1:442847-464090 GCA_002245505.1 Calephelis nemesis | reverse complement strand
TTATTTTTTTTCAAATCAACTACTGCTAGTTTAACTACGCTTTTCAAAAATATTGTAATAATACTATTTTAAAAGTTTATGGTAACCCCCCAGTTCTATGTAATCAAAATAATAATTAACAAATATTATATCATTACCGACTTACTACAAAAAAATTAAACACTCGTTGAACATATGTTTTACTAAACATTGTCTAAAGCGAACATAGCAATGCACAGCACGCCATTCCAGTTTGCGATGCATAGACATAATTGAGATCATCAGCCAACAACACGCTGCCATGTCATCCAGCATGTTATTCTTTGGATGTCAATAATTATAGACAGTGTTTATTAAATAGACGTCTTTATTCAGGTAAGTAAAAGTGTCTAACGTTTTACCCACTTGCCATCTGGGCATTTGAAATACTGCGGTGGGTCATGACAGTGTTCAATTTCACCAGAGTCAAACTCGTCATTAACAGTACGAATATTCGCCTTGCATCCACTCATTCTGCTTGAACAGTACCAAATTACTTTTCCCGAAGTACATTCCCACTGCTTCTTATAGGTGTAGTTTTTAAACATTAAAAGCGGATTCTTTCTATTTTTCATTTTACTTGGTATAAAATAAACTAAAACAAAAAACATGAATTATGTTAGGCATTTCCTTTTGTAGAAATAACACATATTCCTTGCCCAGTAATAAGTCATTACACCGGTTTCTTCAAAAGCTGAGTGCTTATCCGAGAGATTAAAAAGAGAAAGGTTTTACACCTTTACTTATGAACTATCGCAATTTCTCACAAACTGGTGAAAACAAAAGGTGGTTCATGACAGTAAATGGTTACACCAGATTCTGAAACTGAAGAAAAATTAACTTTTACAGTACAGTAGTAGTACATACAGTACATTCCTAAACTCTTTTATAGGTATAATTTCCGGACATAAAATAAAATTTTTGAATATATGTATATCAGTGGATAACATTATCTTTAAGAGCATGAATTGAATATCTTTCATCTAAGTAGTGATTTTGTAATTTAATACACATAGACATAGATTTCTACTTTACTTTTTATTTTAGATACTTTTTATTTCATTTTTATTTAGATACTTTTCATTATAGTAACCACACCGTGAAGATATTAGATAGGTATTATAATGTTCCTTATTACGTACCTAAAATAGTTTTTTAAAATTCATATTTCGTGGTTTTTAAAAATGTGGCTTAACAGTTATGATCATTTTACTTAATTTGAGTTTAAAATTTAATCCACTTGCCATCTTGGCCTTTAACATATTGTGGCGGGTCATGACCGTGCTCGATTTCACCAGATTCAAACTTGTCATTTATAGTGCGTATATTAGCCTTGCATCCACTCCGTCTGCTTGAACAGTACCAAACTACTTTCCCTGAACCAGATTCCCATTGCTTTCTATAGGTGTAGTTTTTGTACATCAGAAGTGGATTCTTCCTGCCTTTCATTCTACTTGGTATAAAGTAAACTAAAACAAAAAATAAATTATGCTCGGCATTTCCAATAAGGTTGTTATCTTCTTAAAGAAGTTACGCATATTCCTTTATGTGTGGTAACTTTTACAACCAGTTTCTACAAATGCTGAGTTCTTAACAGAGAGATGTTTTGCAGGTATCTAAATATTTTCGAAGTATCCCCTAATTAGACCTACAACGTTAACCCAGATAGGCAATGGCGTTTTATAGTCAAGTATCTCAAAACTATACCAATGCTTTGTCTGTGCTTAAAATGGTAATTAAATCCAAAACATTACATGTTCATGTTAAATATTTATTCAAAGAAATAAATAGATTTTCAGAGATGAGGTCAGTAACAATAATGACAGCAAATTTATATCTTTTCAATTAATGAAAACATGAATTAAATAATGAAACAATTTTGCTGCCCAGATGTTACACCTCGACTTGCACAAAAATAAACCAACGTAATTTTATTCTTTGACACCAACCGTTAGCACTCGTCGACACTCTTTGTTATTCTATTGGTAAATGCAGACATACATTTAATTTAATATGACGGTTTTGCTTCTTGATATCGCTTAGTATAAATATTATATGATAGGTGTATTTAATAAGCACAATTTAAGCGCAATGCCTTCACTGTTTTACTAAAGTCTAAAACTATCTTCACGCTTGAATATATCTTTAACAGGACAGTGTCTTCTACGACTAGTGTAGATCCTAACTATTTCCAAGCATATTATCAGAAAGTATTACTAAATCAAGTGTAAAAATAAAATTGCAGCAAAATATTTCAAGTCATGCTAGATTTTCAACCATGAACCATCCAGTGTTTTCATATATCGCGGTGCGTCATGACAGTGCTCAGTTTCACCGAACTCCAACTTATCGTTAACGGTGCTTACATTCGCTTTGCATCCTTTATGTCTGCTTGAACAGTACCAAAGTATTTTTCCAGAAACACAATTCCATGCTCTCGAAAATGTATAGTTATTAAATACTAATAGTGGTTTTCCTTGTTTACTTAATATAAAACTAACTAAAACAATAAAAAATACTGGATTTATATTCATGATTCATAATTTAAATTTATAGATAAAGAAATGAATACATTACATGAATATTCTTGTCTACTTATAAACAGCATTTGATAGCAACCAATCGAGGTAGTAGTTAGTTAATATAATAATATGATATGATATAATATCATCAATTTTGACATGTTTCATTCAGTACAAACATAGGAATAGAAGTAAAGTAGATTAGGCGATTCTAGTTTAGCTAGCTAACTTAACAGTAAAAGCGAGAAACTTGAAATATTAGAAAAAAAATTCGAAAAACAAGGAGTTAAAGGAGTTATGCGGGGTCGAAAGTTAAAAAAATTTAATTTATTTTGGTCACCATCAATAATGAAAAATTTCAAACTCACTTTGTCACTTTGAGACATGCTTTAAATAAATGTATGATTTACTGCAATAAATTTTAATTGCAAAAGAATGTTACATAATTAAAAGAAACCCATATGGCATAGAAAACACATTAAATAAACTGATTTATTGCTAGCAAGCTTCGACTCGGAGCTTCACCTGCGTACCTCCACTACAATTACATTTTCTAAATTTTAGCCTGTGCGTTATTCTGATTTAAAAAATACATTTTCGAAAAGTTTTACCTAAATCCGTTCACTAGCCTTTGCTTGAAAGAGTAACATACATCCATCCGTGCTCCACAAACTCTCACATTTTTAATATTAGTAGAATATGAAGAGACCTTTTAATGTATGTATGCTTTCAAATGATGAATTTTACAGTTCCATTATTAGATTGTTGAAATTATGGGAAAATTAAAGATGATTTTCAAAATAATACTAATGACATCTACGGAATCGACATCTTCGAATCATCCCCACTACGGAATAAATATTGCAAAATAACACATAATTATCATTTGATTCGAATAATGAAAAAAAGTAAGTAAGTATCTTCACGCCCATATCCCCGAAGAGGTAGGCAGGGAACAACAAGGGCACCCACGATTAGCCGAAAACACTAAGTCCCACAATGTAATAGGTGGAAAGCCTGTCGCCAACCGGGCGAACATCTAATCAAACGCCACCTTTCTTTAAATTGGAAAAACCACCGGCTGGAATCGAAACCGGGACCTCATGAAGTCAAGTATAACTCCTGGACCGCTAGACCACAACGGCGAACATGAACGTTTCAAAATACAGATTAGAATTCCGAAGATATTTTTTTAGGTTATAATACGTATACATATAAACTATAGAGAGCAAAATTTAAGTAGCTAACTATCAACTATCTAGATCTTTATCCACGAACCATTTTTCCCTCTCAAATATCTTGGTGCGTCGTGACAGTGCTCAGTTTCCCCATACTCAAATTTATTGTTAACAGTGCATACGGTCGCTTTGCATCCAAGAAACCTGCTTGAACAGTACCAAGTCACTTTACCCGAAGAGCACTCTCTCTGTTTCTTATAGGTGTAATTTTTGAACATCAACAGTGGATTCTTTCTACTTGGTATGAAGTAAACTAAAATAAATATTTGAGTAAATATTGTGTGTAAATTAACATAATTAAAATATTTATTTAAAAACTAAACACTATATTGAGATTTAACCATTAGTGTTCAGTAATTTATTGTAAAATGACAATAGATGATTGGATTGAATGTGCTGCACTAGCCTAGGACTCTAAACAAACGCATGTCAAATTTTTGCCTGTTCTTGTCAACATAGCTTTATTATTTGCCACATTCGTATACAATTAAAACGCGTGTTGTAATAAAAACTATATTTCTTTAATTCGATGTACAACAAAATTCAAATAATGTTAAAAAGTAAAAATATTTTATTACAATATAACTAAATCTGATATTTCTATATTTTTATCCAAGAACCATCACTTCCTCTTATATACTTTGGTTTTTCGTGGCAGTGTTCAGTTTCACCAGACTCGATTTCATTGTTAATAGTGCGTATATTTGCCTTGCATCCTTTAGCCCGACTCGAACAGTACCAAAGCACTTTTCCCGAAATGCACTCCTTTTTTTTCTTGAATGTGTAGTTTTGGTACATTAAAAGCGGATGTATGCCATGTCTACTCGGTATAAAAGAAACTAAAACAAAAAAAAATATTTATTTTTAACTGTAAGGGGCAAAATTAATAAAAGTAAAAATTAAAATAACAAATAATTTTTCCACGAGAAAGTATACCAAAATGTGTCTCAAAGTACACACATCTTAAATTTAATCCTTCACATCCAAGCATTTCAGACTAATTCGAACTTTTTGCAGCATCCTGTATTAGTTTTTCATCCTATATTTTTTTTATTAACTTGATATGACATAATTGAAATAATGTTGAGCAGTACAAATGTTTTATTACAGTATTACCAAATCTAGTTTTTATATATTTTTATCCAAGAACCGTCACGTCCTCTTAAATATTGCGGTTTCTCGTGACAGTGATGAGTTTCACCAGACTCGAATACATTGTTAACAGTGCGTATATTCGCCTTGCATCCTTTGAGCCGGCTCGAACAGTACCAAATCACTTTTCCTGAATTGCACTCCTTTCTTTTCGTGTAGGTGTAGTTTTGGAACATCAAAAGCGGATGTTTGCCATGTGTACTGGGTATAAAAAAAACTAAAACAAAAATACATACATTTATTTTCAAACAAATAAATATATAATCGAAGCACTGGCTCGAGCTATGAACGTGGATATGGAACCTAGGATGGGTGGCTGAATCTTCTGATGCCAGGCCGATGTTCAGTATTTTATTTAAGGCGTGTATATCTGGAGACCCATTTTAGCTATTTTCTTTTAGGTTTGGTTTTTGATTTTTCGAGTACGTCCAAGTCCCCTCTGGAATCCCCTAGCCAGAGGGAAGCATAGGTTTCAATAGTTCATTGCCAACAAGACCACTGATGGTAGATTGCTGTGCAGCAAATTTTACAGGAAAGAAAAAAAGGATATGACATAATTGAAATAATGTTGAGCAGTACGTATGTTTGATTACAGTATTACCAAATCTAGTGTTTATATATTTTTATCCAAGAACCGTCACGTCCTCTTAAATATTGCGGTTTCTCGTGACAGTGATGAGTTTCACCAGACTCGAATACATTGTTAACAGTGCGTACATTCGCCTTGCATCCTTTGAGCCGGCTCGAACAGTACCAAATCACTTTTCCTGAATTGCACTCCTTTCTTTTCGTGTAGGTGTAGTTTTGGAACATCAAAAGCGGATGTTTGCCTTGTCTACTGGGTATAAAAAAAACTAAAACAAAAATACATTCATTTACAAATAAATATATAAATGAAGCACTGGCTCGAGCCATGAACGTGGATATGGAACTAAGGATGGGTGACTGAATCTTCTGATGCCAGGTCGATGTTCAGTATTTTATTTAAGGCGTGTATACCTGGAGACCCATTTTAGCCTTTTTCTTTTAGGTTTGGTTTTTGATTTCTCGAGTATGTCCAAGTCCCCTCTGGAATCCCCTAGCCAGAGGGAAGCATAGGTTTCAATAGTTCATTGCCAATAAGACCACTGATGGTAGATTGCTGTGCAGCAAATTTTACAGGAAGGAATTCATCGCCTGACATATTCCTGCCGCCATAATGACAGTTTCAGCCCGGAGGGTAAGTAAGCTAATAGACTAGCACAGTACACCTAACACCCCGGCCTCAGGACATCAACGCGCTTGTAAGATCTATGGTGTCTACAGGCCATGTTTGTCTCCTTACCGTCACGAGAGCCTAATCTTGTTCTCTAACTTATCACATAAAAAGTATAACTTATTAGTTTATACGATTCACTTAAGCACGCCTAAACAGATTATCACGAAATTTTGCACACAAATATCTTATTACCTTTGGTGTCTCTCGGTGCCGTGAATTTCTTACCATCAGGAAATCCGCTTGCTTGTTTGCCATACAATATCATAAAAAAAGTTTTCATTATGACCTTCTAATAACAGTTATAGACTTCTTTTTACCCTGATAACTCGATAAACGAAAGGAAGCGAACGACGAACGAGCGAAGTCGCTGGTGATCTAATCAACACTCACTATGGTCTCTGTTGGTGAATGATTTTATATACAGTTGAAAATAAATAAAAATAAATTAAATGAAATTAATATAATTTAGTTAAATAAAGTTGAACTATATGAAGGTAATAAAATTTAATCAGGCTATTTAAGCTTAGCGGAACAGTGTACTTACTCAAATAATAATTTGTATAATAAAACAGTAACAAAACTAAATGTATACAAGTTTTTTTATTTAAATTATATTAATTATTTTATAAAGTAAAGTATCTTCACATCCATATCCCCGAAGAGGAAGGCAGAGGCACAACCAGGGCACCCACGACTAGCCGAAGACACTAAGTCCCACAAAGTGATAGGTGGCAAGCCTATCGCCAACCAGACACATTTCTAATCCCGAGCAACATGTTTTTATTAGAAAATTGGAAAAACCCAATTAACCCAAATAATAAATAAAAATGAAAGTAATTAATTTTACTCTTGTTCTTTTGCTTACTTTTCAACAAAACTTAACTAAATATTGTGTAGTAGCTTATAGTCCAACCAAATATGTACTGAACGTTAAACAAAAACAGTATTTTTATCTTTTGTTTGATGATGCTGTAAAATGTGAAACCGGTTGGGTGAAGAGTAGCGTAAAGTGTTTGAAAAAGTGTATAGCGGATGAGTACAAGTGTTTTACTACAAAATATATACAATGGAATTCCACCAAGTGCCGACGATAGCAAGTATAGCTTTTATGATTAAGTACTTTTTCTGCAAGAAAATCTTTTGTTGCCGCCACTAACTACAAAAAGTCACTTCAAGGTGTATACAAAGGGCTAATCAGATGTTAGCGTATACGATGAAAGTCCCAGGCAGGATTCCATGTACCTATTTTTTTTAACCGAATTCAGAAACAGGAGGTTGTTAATTCGACTACAAGTTTCTTGTATCTTTTTTACGCAAATACTCGGTTAATTTTGATGATTCTTTTTTGTAAAGGAAGGTCATGATTTCGAGGTGATCCCATTCTAATGATATAACGTTTTGAGTTATCCTATTAATATTATAAATGCGAAAGTTTCTCTGTTTGTTTGTGTGCTCGTTACTCGCTCACGCAAAAATTGTGGAACCGATTTTCATGAAATTTCGAACACACATAGAAGGTATCTTCGATTTACATATATGATAGTTTTTATCCCGAAACAATGTTCCTGTGGGACCAAGCGGACAACGCCACAAGCAACAGCTAGTATTTAATAATGATTATTTATCAAATTCAAATTAAATACAAAAGACCTCATGAATGATAAGTCAACATATAATAAAAGTACAACTAAAATCACTTACAGGATTTTGTTTAAATTTATATGTAACCATTTCAGAATCATTTGCTATCTTTGAAGTTTGTGAGATTTTTTTTTATTATACTGGAAGGTAACTAAGGTAAGGTAAAAAGTAAAAGGAAGGTAAGAATTCACGCCGCCTAGATACATCAAAGGTGGTAATGGTGCGTTTCCAACCGTAAGGCAGGATATTGGGCCTCGAGCAAAAGTAAGTTGACCGGATACCTTAAGCTCCAAACCAGAACACGTCAAAGCATTGACGTTATGGCGGCAGGAAAAGGCAAGGCGGTGGTATCAATCCGGGCGACTTGCTGCAAAACTCTACCACCTAGTCAGATGTCACGGTTTTTGTGACGGTAAGCCTATGCTCGCCTTTTACGAGCTGCCTGGAAAGAAGGCAGATGGTCTATTCTACAAAGGAGTCCGGACCAACAAGGGGCAAAGAGTTATCAAATGATGTCGATGTAGTACCTAAAAAATAAAGTCGGTTTTTGCAGTCTCACTGCGCTTTATTACTGTTTCTTAAAACTACTGAGTATTCACAATTTGATCCATTTTCCATTGCATTGGACATATTTCGGTGCTGCGTGGTTATGAGGAGTTTGATTTGGCTTAAAGGTAGCATTGTTCAAGCTATGGACAAACGCTTTGCATCCAGCCTTCCTACTCGAGCAGTACCACAACACCCTGCCTGATGTGCACTCCCACTGTTTCATATAAGTATAATTCCCAAACATCAGCAGTGGGTGCTTCCGTTTGCCCGGTATAAAAAAAGCTGTAACAGAAATTGATTTTCAATGACAATTTTTAATGCTCAAGATTAAGGGCGGCCAACCCGGCTTCTTTTTCATACAAACGCTCGTACGTGATTATGGCTTTTTAACAGATCATCCTTTGAAATTTGTGAACTAATTGGTATCTTTTGCACTATACCTATGTTTCTATGGTAACAAAAATCTGAATTTGGAGAAACCAATTTACTATAAACCTCCGAAACTTTGCCTTTTTTTTTATTTATTTTGCCTGTTTATAATGAACTCATATTTAGTTAAACTAAAAAAATATTATGATAGAAACCTTGCAAATGTATTAGAGATTCTAAATAAGAAACATTTTTACGAAGTTTTAAGGATTCCTAAAAAACACGTATTTCCTGGAACATGTTTTATGAAATTTGTTTACACTATTTTTCGTTCAACGTTATCATGTTCTCACTTTTTTGAAATTTAGCGAATGCAAACCGAGCTCTCAGGCGCTATCTCTCTTTTTTCGCTGAGCTTCTTTTTCTTACATTGCGCTGGATGAAATAACAAGCTTTTCAACGCGAGCGCGTTGATGCCGGGAAGGGCCCTCTTAAGACTCTATCACATCGCTCGTTATGATCAGTGTTGGAAATCTATGTCTTTTTATGAAAAGGGTCTGCCAGGATCTTGAGATTTAGCTACAACGTAAAGGACTTCGCGAGAATATTTATGTACGTATGTAATATTCTCGGTCCTTGCTTTTGACCTTCTTTCGATTTCTTCGAGGAAAAACACAGTCTTAGAAGTCTTAACTTTTATTGTAAAGGAGGAAGCAACCGAGCTATTGGGTTACCTGATGGTAAGTGATCACCGCTGCCGTCGAATAATCGCATTACAAAGTGTTGAAGTGTCGAAGCTTAGCTCTTTTCGTTGCATGTTCATTGCAATCGACGTAAATTTGGTGCAAAACCCCGTGACAAGTGTTTTAGTGTGCTGTTGGCCTACAGTTTTCAGCCAGTTGGACACACTTCTAGAAGTGCTTCTAGCAATCCCACATACCGGTTTAGGTCCTGTGGGGTGAGCGTCGGAGCCTCTTCTAACCAGTTCGTCTGCAGTTTCATTTCCCTTGATACCTGTGTGTCCAGGAACCCATCCAAAAGTTACTTTGTTGTTTTCTCCAAGCTTGTACTTAATACTTTTTAAAGTGAGCTTGAATTTAAACTCGGCGGGTTGTAGTGCTTCCAAAGCCGCCTGCCGACAGTATAATGAGAGTAGAAGCGGCTTAGGTTTTCTAGAGCACACACCAATATAGCTTTTATTTTGGCCTGATATACAGTAGCTTGCAGACCCAAGTTTACATGCCTGCTGAATAACGGCCGTTGGCAGAAAACATCCGCTCCCGCTTTCCCATATTTTCTTGATCTGTCAGTATACCAAGTGACATTCCCTGATTCGGTGGATTTTTATATTCCGTTAATCCAAAGTTCTCTACTGGTTGAAGTAATATCGTACAGCCTTTTAAAACTGTATTTTATTATCACAGTACCCGAAGGCATTGCCATGAAAGGATTTGCAATGATTCCATTGTAAAGTGTCCTCAAAGTTGAAGATTGCCATTGGCGTTTCTCAATTTCATAGAGCATAGTGAGTTTGGCTTCCCGCTGTACATGAATATGTAGAGGGTGCAAGTTAAGAATCGCCTTCAACGCTTGTGTGGGAGATGATCGGAATGCACCAATAGCCGTGCAGCAGGGCCATTCAAATGTTCCAGACTCACAGCCGTAGTAGACTATAGATCTTACTCTGGCCGTATAAATCCAGATAACAGCTTTGGGTTGGAGGCCCCATTTAGGTCCCAGTAATATACAGCATGCTCCCATGGCATTTTTAGCCTTCCTTACTACCTGATCTATGTGAGAATTCCAGGTAATTTTTGGTCTAGAGTTAAGACCAGATATTAACTTCTTTAGAAAAATTATGGTCCTTCCAAAAAGAGGTTTCTTTCAGTTTATCCACTGAGCGCCTCTTAGCAAATGGAACTGTAATAGTTTTGTCTTCGTTAACAGCAAGTTTTACTTCTTCTCTTTTACCACCGTTCCACTACACGTAAGGCTGATTACAGTAAGTCTGAGACGGTGGCTTGACAACATCTTATTATAGAGATCATCAAGTTACCCTTTTCATACAAACACGTCGGTTTCGGAGACCCTTGAGATCACCTTCGGATGACGACCGAGAGAATTGATAGAAGAATGTCAACCTTGGTCTCCCCGGGTACCGACATCCATCCACACTCACATTTTTTATATGCTTTGTCAATCTGTCATCTGTCATTCCACATGACTAACCAGCGTAGAATACCCTCTCTCTTTTTACCACCCACACTTTCAGTGTCACTCTTTCTCTGATCTAATGTTTTAAATACGGTTAGCAAGTATTATAACACAGACTTTCCGTAGCGCTTTCATTTTCGACGCATATATCCTACTCGCATGCATTTTCTGACATATCCAACTCTCGCTTTTATACAAGAACGGTGGGATAAGTACAGATTCACGCAAACCGAGTCTAGCCCTTGACTCAAAGTCTCGCCTTGAAAAAGCTCACCCAGCGCTCCATTCACGCTATTTCCTGCTCACACTCTCCTTTCTACATCCGCGGTGTACCTTCTATCCCTGCTAAGAGCACAACCAAGATATGCAATTTCATTCACTTGTTAGGTCACACTAGGTCATCAACTAAAACTCTTATATCCTTTCTACAAAAACAAACAACAAAAAAAATGTGGCTTTTCTAATAAAATAAAAGTTCCTCGGGGTTGGATATGTGCTCGGTTGGCGATAGACTTGCCACCTACAACATTGTGGGACTTAGTGTCTTCGGCCAGTCGTGGGTGCCCTGGTTGTGCCTCTGCTTATTTCGTCGGGGATATAAGCGTGAAGATACTTACTTACTTAGAAGTTTGGGCACTACCGCAACCAACATTTTATTCATAATTACAATATTTGTACATATTAAGTAAAATTAGTCAATTTGGGGCATTTTGTACAATTTTGTTAAGTCAAAGTGTACAAGTGTACGTGTTGGTTCAGGCTCCTTTGCAAAATAGACCATCTGCCTTCCTGTGCCAGGCACCTCGTAAAAGGCGAGCGTAGGCTTACCGTCACTAACACCATCACATCTGACTAAGTGGTAGAGTCTCGCAGCGACTCTTCAAGATTGGTACTACCGACTTACCTATTCCTGCCGCCATAATGTCAGCGCTTGCCGTTGACGTGTTCCAGTTTGGAGGGTAAGGTAGCTGGTAAACTTACATTTGCTCGAGGCCTAACATCCCGGCCTAAGGTTGACAACGCACTATTTCCACCTTTGGTGTCTCTAGGCGGCTTGAATTTCTCTTGCCATCGGGAAATCTGTCTGCTTGTTTGCCTTCCAATATAATAAAAATATGAAGAAACTGAGTGCATTTCTAGTTAACGGCAAATCAAGACGAGCTTGAGTAAGGACGCCACCGCTTTACCCAAGACCTTGTCATGACTTTCTATGTCATATTATGACTAATTTGAAACAATTTCAATGGCTAAATCGGTAAACTTGATACAAACTTAAACTTGACTAAACGCCAACGGCGGTATCTAAAAAAAGTTTCGTGACTCTCGGTACCGTCATCATTTTGTTGTCAAAAAAACACTTTAACAGTTATCATTTTAATTAATGAAAGATTAAATGAATTCTTTATAATGCACAATCGAACTTACAACAACGTAAAAACAAAATATATTTTTTATACTTTGTATATTATTTTTTTATATTTTATAAAAGTTTATACTTTGTACGCAAAAGGCGGACTTAACGTCAAACAAAGTGACTTCAATCGGACAACCTTTTTGTCTAAGGAAACAATATAAGCATAGGTCAACATATAAAGAGATTCGATAAACCAAAGCTATTAAATGAAATTTAAAGTAAAAAAAATTAAATGTATTATGTATAAACGTAAAACTAAAACAAATAAGACCCACGGTTTAAAATTAAAACTTAATATTACATTAAATGCAAACAATTTCGCTTTTCAAATAACGCTTTGTTCTTAAGTTTTAAAAATATTAAGAGTTTACGCAAATGCAATTTATTTAGAAACACTTGTACTTTCCATAATATACTTTATTATTTTTTTATTTTTATGATTTAAACATAATAAAATATAATGTGGAAAGTACAAGTGTTTCTAAATAAATTGCATCAAGAATGGAATTCCACCAAGCACCGACGATAAGAAGTATAGAGTTTACGCAAACCTTATACTTGTTGGTAAGCTATTCATAATTTTACAGGTTCCACCGAAAAAAAACCCATACATATTTGTAAGCCGTGGAGATTCTCTTAAGTCTCTTACATTAAAAATTATAATCTTCTAAGTATCTTTTGAGAACCTGGAAATATCCAGGTTCTAAAATATCCAGGTCAAACAACACAAACTATAATAGAGTAACAAAAAACCGCTTTAACTGATTTTTATAAAAACAATTACAAGCGAATACAACTGCTTATATAATAATCTATTAATTTATTATCAGAAAAGCACTATATAAATCAAAAATCAATACAAACTCAACCTTATATCATAAACATTGGCAAAATTTATGGCAACTATAATATCATTTTATTCTTTCAATGTCGTTTTAGCACCAACAACATGAATCACAGACAATTTTCGTAAAATGTAATTGGTTAACAAAAAAAGAGGAGATGGGGCCAAAAGCGGCCAGTCACTTTAATATTGTCATTTCCTTTTTTTTTAATTAAAATCGCCTCTGTAGTCTAGCCGACTGGCATCCTACTTAACTTCTAGGTGTCCCGGGTTTGATGCCCGGCAACCAAAATAAGAAAAATGTTAATTTTCAATTTTCTATTAAGAACAACGTTGCCAGGGATTGGATGCCCGGTTGGCGATAGGCTTAAAAAATAGTCACATTGTAGGACTACTTTTGTTTTTACCTTTGACGAATGTTACAATGCTCCGTTCAAAATCATTTTCTAGTAGAGATCGTAGAAAAAATAAGTAATATAGCTGAATTATAAATCTTTTTTAAAAAAATTCCTTAAGGATGTCCGCTTTAGGCTCATCTCCCCTAAATATACAAAAAATGTAAAATAAAAAAATGTATATCTTCTAATACTCTAGGTATCTACATCCATCCACATTCGCATTATACATCTGTAATTTAAATCTTTCATATGTCATTATTTCTTATTTCTTCCACATGACCAAATCGTTTATTCTACATTTATACTTTTTCTAGCAACTATAACTCTCGCTTTTATAAAGCAAAGTTGAAGTAAGCACATTTATTATGCAAAGCATGTCTAGCACCTTCATTAAAAAAATATAAAATTATAAATTATATTATATTAATTATAAAAATAGTCCAGCGCTCCATTTACGATATTCCTTGGACACAGTCTTCTTACTACATCAATGATGTACCTTTTATCCCTGCTAAAACCACTGTCAAGGTATAAGGACCGGCAAAAATGTTGGCTTTGAAAAAACTATTAAATACCCGTAATATCACTGCTGAATATGACAAGACTAAGGAATCTCAAATATTCATCTTATTAAGGCCCCATACTTAGTCAGAAGGAAGAGCCAATCGCCGCACTCCCTCGTTCATTGATTACTATGAAATATTGCGCTCTAAAGTAAATGTGTTATGCGACAAATCACTATTTTTGACACTATAAAAGTAATTCGAAAAAAAGTATAAAAACTGAAACACTTATATTTTAGGTATAGTACTTATCTATGTTTATGTTAAATCTGGTGCCGATATTTTTTATAATTGAAGTAGACAGTTGGGTTTTGCTTTCAAAAAAGGGTACACTTTTTGATTTCTATCGAGCAAAGTGAAATGAATCGTGTTTTGGAAACACTAGTCTTATAAAGCATATTAATGTTAATCTTGTGTATTTTTGTCACCAAGATCCATAACTGCTTTGTATAAAAAAAACATTATACTGCTGACGTATGCTGACATACATGGACCCTTAACCAGTAGATTTGGAACAGCCAGGCGGCAACAAATTGGTTTCAGTAAAGGGGCTAGGCTCCATTACAACACTTGATATTATTGTTATTATTATCATTATTATTATTATTTCATTTTACTAATTTTTAACTCAACATTAAGTATTTGACATTTCTAAAAATAACTTTGCAGGAATCGTCAATAACATAATCTAATCTATAAAAAGGTTATCACAGTTGTTCCGGATGACCAAGTCGTTGGTCGAGTGGCTAGCGTAGACGCCTAACTACGCCGACTAACTGCGGGTTCGATTCCCAGGCGGGCAGGCATTTGTATGATGAACATTTAGATGTCTGCATTTCCGGGTCTGGGTGTTTATTCAATTTATTATAGTATCTATTGAAGTAATTCTATGTATTAGTATCGTTGACTGACACCCATAACACAAGCATATAAGCTTACTTTGGGGTTAGAATTAATTTGTGTAACTTGTCCTGAGATATTTATTATTATTATTATTTTCTAACGTATCAATACTTGTATTTTGAATATATAGGTATTTTTCAAAACCGTAATGGCCGCCCTTTGACCTTTTTGTTGGGCCAACACTGCTCACTGCTCACATACCTACTAAACCGGAACATAAGCCCTTTGAGGGACTAGTTTAGTTGGCAGAGTTTTGTGACAAATCTTAACAATTAGTAATCACAGCCATATCTCAGTGCTCACCATTTTCATGTTTCGACATTGAATCGAAGGACAGCCTGTAAATTTCCTCACGCAAATTTATAATAGTTTCAGGTTGGCGACTCACCGTTGCAGCCTACCTGGGCTAATAGGCTACCTAGGCTAGGTAAATTCATAATCCATAGTAAGTACCTATGCTAAATTTCATGAAAATCGTTAGACATTTCCGAGATTCAGTAATGTATATGAATTTGTTAACTTGTTTTATAATATTAGTCTTTAAAATAGGTTATAAATGAAAATTACTATCTTCAAACGTAATTTTGCAAGAACTCCTTTCTTCAGCTATTCTTAATTCCTCAGGTTCGAATATCTCAGAGAAATTAGCTTTCGGTCCGATTACGCCAGTTTCACTTCTATCTTTCCTTCTTCGATTTTGAAACCAGACTTTAATACGCTTATAATCCAGATTCAATGCCTTCGAAAGGATATTACGTTCATTAGTGGTCAGGTATTTTGATTGGAGGTACATAGATTCTAAAGCCTCTACTTGGTCTTCCGTAAATAATGTTCTGTTCCGCTTCCGCTTCTTTGCAACCTGGGAATTCTCTTGGGACCCTACAAAGAAAAGATTGCTTTTTATATCTTTTACAACTTCAAAACTTACAAATTGAAAAAGTATTCCTCAAACTACATTTTTCATTATTTTTTATTTCAATGTATTATAATTATTTTTTAATAACAGTTTTTTAAATATCGAGTTTACTGATTGTGTGGCGGTTATATGTAAATACATTTCTAAAACAGCAGTATTTAAGTTTACAAGCCCTTTGCTTGCTGCATCTTTAGTGCACGACGGTTCATCGTGATGGATACGAAGAAAAATGTGAGGTTAAAAATTTATTTCACCGTTACCGAAGAACACTCGTAGGGTTACTCATGAATAACGATTTCTTACAAATTGGAAATTGGAATCAGATACGTAATGACTAACGTGACCATACGTCCTTTCTGAACGGGACAGTCCCGTTTTCAGAGTGTATGTCCCTGTGTCCCCAACAAGGCCGACATAGTCCCGTTTTCCGTTTATTTAACGCACCCATCGAAAGAGTTTTTTCTCAAATGAACAAAATATGGACAAGTGATAAAACACAGTGGAGTGTCGCAGTATTGAAAGTTACGTTGATTACGAAGATAAATATAAATAAATCATGCACTCAGTTCCACATTTATCTAAAAACGAGAACCGATATTTTGAAACTTTGTTCCGCCAATAAATATCAAACATTACAAACTGTTATTTTTATAATATATTTCCGCAGGTGTCCCGTTCTGACTTTAAAAATAATGGTCACGTTAATAATGACATATCCAATTCCATTTTCCATTGTGTTCAAATAACAAGAGTAGAAATTAAGGTACTAACATTTTAGGTACTCTTAATCTTTCTACTCTTGATATCTAACGTAATGAGAGGAGTAAGATGTAAATATATACCAAATTGAAAACCTCGTTTATGAAGTCAGTTTGAAAACAAAAAAAAAAATGTAATAAAATATGACTTTATTAAAAAACTTAACTCATATTTGTACGTCAATTACAGTAATAATCTATAAAATAAAAGTAACCTACGTTATAATTTGACACAAGAGACACAAAGTAATAAAATCGCTTTATTTTCAAATTCTTTAATATTAAGTCAGTTGAAAATAAAAAAAACGTAATAAAATATAACCTTATTTAAAAACTTAACTCATAATTGTACGTTAATTTCCAATAATAAAATATAAGTAACATATGTTATAATTTAACACAAGAGACAAAGTAATCAAATCGCTTTCTTCGAAATTTCTCTTAATGTGAAGACAGTAGAAAATAAAAAAAAAGTAATAAAATATAATTTTATTTAAAATCTGAATTCATATTAATTGTAATATAATCTATAAAACATAAATAACATAATATATTACAGTTTGACACAAGAGACAAAGTAATAAAATCGCTTTCTTTTCAAATTCTCTTAATATTAAGTCAGTTGAAAATAAAATGAAAAGTAATAAAATATAACTTTATTTAAAAACAACTCATATTTGTACATCAACTTAATCTATGAAATTTAAGTAACATATGTTATAGTTTTACAAAACAGGACATTAAGTCGACCCTTTTCAAATTAATGACTGATTACCTTAAAAGCCTTTAATGACCGATTAAAAGATAATGAGTCTCTGAGTGCTGATAAAGCATAGCATTAAAAATATATCAAAACATTTTATGTTTATATAAAAATGTTTTCAATTCCTATTATCAACGAGGTAGAGGGATACAATTGTAAGTTCAGGAGCCAAAAATTTCATATATCACAATACTTTTTGTCACTATGCATATAATTTTGAACAAGTTGTCCTTCTGTACCAATTTTATTAGAGTTGAGGTTAGATGGCAAACGGGGGTAGTGGCAGTGCTGATCATATACTGCCAGGATCTCGTCGAGCCTGCCAGGAAGAGACTTGATGAAAGCTTTACAACCAGTCCTCGTACGTCTTGAGCAGTGCCAAAGAACCCCACTGTTGGACATAACTTTGTAAGTATATGTGAAGTTTTTGTACATTAAAAGTGGATGTTTGCCTTTTCCTGATGGTATGAGAATACCTGTAAGTAAAATATAGGCTTGACGTTTTTTGATAAACCTAAAATTAATGTTACATCTGAAGTTCTTTTTTTAAGTAGACCACACTAAAGAGGAATACCAAAACTTGGACTTGAGTAATTTAAAGAGATCTACCTAATTAAATTTGTACAAAGTAACCAAAGACATAATAGAATAATACTTTAAAATTAAAAAAAAGCATGTGGTCCACACGTGATAAACAATAGATAAAACTTAACTTACCTATTTTTGCTCGGGGCTTAAGATCCCGACCTCTGGTTGGCAACGCACCATTACTACCCTTGGTGTCGCTAGACAGAGTCAATGTCTTTCCACGAGGAAATCCGTCTTCTTGTGTGCCTTCCAATATTTAACGTTTAAATCAAATAAGTAAGCGATATCACTAATAACGTATAAATATGTTTACTATATCTCATTTCGTTTGCTTAAAATCAGTTATTAAGTCAACTTCAATACAAACTGTTGATTTGATATTTTCCATCGTCGGCGCTTGGTAAAACTTCCAAATATCATATTTTTAAAGAAAGAAACATTTGTACTGTTTTACTTGTCGCTTATAATTTATTGCTTTGTAATTAGTAGCCTAGTTTTAGCCCTGAAGATTTTGTATAAGCGAAACCGGTAGGCTACTAATTACAAAGCAATAGATTATAAGTGATAAGTAAAACAGTACAAGTGTTTCTTTCTTTAAAAATATGAACAAAATGTTGACATAATGTAAGATTTAGTCTTTGATTAATTTATATAATTGAATGCGATCGTAAGTCACAATTTTGTATGGAAAATGTCGACTTAATGACTCGTTAAAAGATAGTTTATGGTATTTAGAAGATAAACAAGCAGACCAATTTCCTGATGGTAAAAAACGCGCTCCGCCTATATACCAAAGGTGGTAATGATGCGTTGCCAACCTGAGGCTGGGATGTTAGACTTCGAACACGTCAACGGCAAGGAGTGACGTTATGGCGGCAGGAATAGGTAAGGCAGTGGTACCAATCTGGAGTCGCTGTGAAACTCTACCATCTAAAGGGGCCTCATAAAGCGGCCGTATAAAATCTCAACAAAATAAAACTATGGAATAATTTTTAATCATGGTAAATATATTCTTGTGACAATTGTTCATGTTGTTTAAAAAAAAATAACGTACCAGTAAAAAAATGTTACCACATCAGGCCCCGGCGAGATTCGAACTCGCGATCTCCTGTTTACTAGACAGGCGCTTTAACCAACTAAGCCACGGCGCCGATAACTATAATGACGAAATTATCGTAGTACTCCATATTCCAGTACTACATACGTCTGGCGAAGCCAATGCAGATATAACACGATTATATGAAAATATAAAAAAAGTAATGTTACAAACCCTAATTTTTCATTGATTTCACCGACTCGCCGACCGAGAAGTTTGCTTACACGTCTTACTCCAAAGACCAACCGCAACGCTCGGGTTCGATTCCCGACGGGTGTAGGAATTTATTTTATGTATTTTCATCACAATGCGTCTATAGTCAGCGATACTAATATAAAGAAATACCGATTCTTTATATCAGTATCGTTTTCTAACCCATAACATAAACATCAGGCTAGATCAATTTGAATAATTAGACCATGGAAATTTATTTATTATAATAATAGAAAAATATGAACCTTTTGATAGTTAAGAATATACAGCGCATAGATGTGAAGTTACAACAAAAAAATTTTCTTTTTTTATGACATGACAAATCCGATCAAAATGAAAACATATAAAGAGTTATTTATTCAATCCCAACAAGGAGTGTATCAAAAAACTGAAATAGCGATCATGTTAGTCGTATCACAATAACCAAATTTCAGCACATAAAAGTTAACTAAATAATACGCGACTAAATCAAGTACATAAAAAAATACTAAGGTAATTAAAAAAATACTAATTTACTTATCGAAATATTTATTTTCCGCTTTTTAGAAAAAAAGAATATTTTGATTATATTGTTTATTGCAAATATATACATGGTGCTTTTATTAATGATTGGCAAGTAACAATTATTTTCTAAACATCACATGTGAGCCGGGTCAAACTTTACACTTAGTGCGGGTCAATAACGGTGGGTCAAATTTACACCATCTCAGTTATAAATGATAAAAATACAACACTGAATGGAATATACATATAAGTCTGTAGAAGGGTCAAATCTGTATATTGAAAAAATAAATAGCAGGGGGTGTTTCCGGATCGATACCAAACTCAAATATGTAATTAAAAAAAAATTTGTGTGTCTGTCTGTATGTTCAGGCATTACCTAAAAACGAACACTTCGATTTCGATGAAAATTGGCATAATTATACCTTATTATCCTGGGCATAAAATGGGATACTTTTTATCCTGGAAAAATACGTAGAAAAAAAATTATCTTATTTTTTTAGTTTTAGACCGACATCCGCGCGGACGGAGTCACGGGCGGAAGCTAGTACTTAATAAAATCAAATATTTCTAAATGCCAAATCTAATTCTAGTTATAATCTTAGCTCAGTAAAACAGCAACTAAAAACCGACACCGATTTGCTTAGATTTCGCTAAAATTACATCATAAGATTGACACTTGGTGGAAATGGGAATCTTTCAAATGTAAAAAGCTTTTTTTTAATCTGAGAAAAATGACGAAGAAATCGATTAACATAGTAAAAAAATATAGGAGTCGAACATTTAAACTCCTCCTTTTTACGAATATACTAGATAGTGTACGATAATTTATATGAAAGATTGAGTTATTCCATACAATTTAAACAAGATCTAATTATTACTTTATCACTTATAACTAAGATGCGTACCATCTCAATATTTTAGTAACAACTATAAAAAGTGCAAAATCTGAACCCACTCGTTTAATTTATATATTAATGGTTACACAAGCAAGCTACTTATATTAGAGTATGAATAGTCCTATATTAGAGTATGAATAGATAGAGTAAGTAACAAATTTATAAGTCGCTACGTGTGACACGTTCTTTTAATACGTTGTAACAAATAGTCTAAGAACTTACGGAGCGGTTTTTACCCGCGCCCGCGGCGGTTGCGGGCTCGCAGATTGTATAGATAAATGCTAGATCACATTTCACGACGCGATTTTCACCGGCAGCGCCTGCGGTTGTTTGCGGTTCCCGCGGCAGCGGTCGTGCGGGCGGCGATCTCCCGCCGTCTCGGCGGGTTGCAACCGCGCGCTCTGCGATCACTTGGCGGGGGCTATT
>NJDD01003933.1:420406-442637 GCA_002245505.1 Calephelis nemesis | reverse complement strand
CGCCGCGGGCGCGGTTAAAGATCGCTTCGTGAGTTCTTTCTTAGTGATTTCGATCCAGCGGTAAATTTCCAAATTGTCGACGCGCACAAGTACCACTTGCGGCAACACATGAAGTAACAAACAAGCTCCATAGTTCAACCTATTAATATTTATTACAAAGTGATACAGACGATAACATCAATTTAATTTTACTCCTACTTTAGTCCATATTTATTAGAAAGAGGGGTATATACTGGCATGCCAGGGTAAATAATTGAAAAGTTTTAAGTTATCGCTATCTTTTTTCAACGGTAGTAATAGAAGGAGATAAAAACTTTTAGTGTTGTCAGAGAAGTTTTTACGCGAATTCTCAATAGACGTTTATTCTATTCCTATGAAAACGTTGATTAAAAACGTCACAATTTCACACGTCCGGACTAATCTGACATATTTAAAATGTCGCATCTCTTTTTTTATTTGTTATTTGACAAAGACAGCATGAATCTAAAATAAGTTTAGTTTGTGCGCAACAGAATCAACACCATTGTCTAAATAAAGCAAACCGCAAATACAAAAACTCAGACACCTTCGATAATAAAACATCCTGTATTATTATTAATAATAATCACGTTTTAGTTTTATTACATAGCTGTAGAACATTTTTCGAGAATGTTGCACAATTAATGTCATCAGACATAGGTCATGGTTCAGGGACGGCACTCAAAAAGTCAAAGACCCTGAATTTGTGGTATAATCTACATCTATATATAAAATAAACCGCGATTTCTGTTGGTAATTGCTAATTCTTTTTTTTAAAGTATCTTTACACCCATATCATAGAAGAGGTAGGTAGAGGCACAACCAAGTCACCCGCGGCTAGCCGAAAACACTAAGTCCCACAATGTTAGGGGGCAAGCCTATCGCCAACCGGGCACATATCCAATCCCGAGCAACGTTTTCTTTTATAAGAAAATTGGAAAAACCCAATTATCTATTTATTGCCCAACCCGGGATTAGAACCCGGGACCTCATGCAAGTATCAAGTACGATAACTGAACCGCTAGACCACAGAGGCGATAATTCTTTTTTGATTTGTTAATTACTGCCAGGACACGGTTCCCTTAGAAATAAAAACCGAGAAAATTCCGGGGAAAATAGGAATAACGATACTTTAATTTTCCTTATATACAAACCTCGCCTCTCCAGGTGTTGGACTTGAATGCATGTGGTCCCGGGTTCGATTCCCCGGTCGGGCAACAAAAATAAAAATTTGGTTTTCCTAATTTTCTAACTAAAAAAAAACGTTGGTCGGGATTGTATTTGAGCCCAGTTGGTGATAGGCTTCCTACTTATAACATTGTGGGGCTTAGTGTATTCGGCTAGTTGTGGGTACTCTGGTTGTGTCTCTGGTAATGCCCTTCGTAGATATGGGCGTGAAGATACTTTACTTTTTCATATACAAACTGTTAGTAATCTCTAGCGATATGAAGTTCCGCCGAATCGGCTATACTATTATATAATAAGTGTTGTCTTCTGTGAGACCGTATCTAAGTTTTAGATACCACATACCTATCGACTAATAGTTAAGGAGAAAAGATTCAATGTGACCTTCACGATCTTTGATATAAAGAACGTATCCTATCAAAGTAATTTTTAAAGCGCAGTAAATCTCCAAAAAACCTACTTCAAAATATCGCAATTTCAATATTCTTTTTTTGAAAATATCAAATGAATCTAGAATTTGTCTATACTCGTACTGTGTTGGTCTGCGTCTGATAAGTAGAATAGAATGAATGAATGAATACACTTTATTATGCACCAAGAATAGACCACCTGCCTCTCTGCCAGACAGCTCGTAAGAGGCGAGCACTGGTTATAACATAAATCAACAAGACCACTGGCGTTAGAGCTGAGCTGCAACTTACCCGGGTAGGGATCCACCGCCTTACCTATTCCTGCCGCCATAACTCTGTCATGCGGTCCGGAGGGTAGGGTAGCCGGTAGACTTGCACAATAGGCCTAACGTCCCAGGCACAGGATAGCGACGCACCTTTAACATCTATGGTGTCTATACGCCACGGTTATCTCATACCATCAGTAGATCAGTGTGCATGTTAGCTTTTTAAAAAAAATAATGTTAGCTGACTTCTCAATTGAAAAAAAACCTATATATTCCGAGCAATGCCTAAATTATGTTGTTGCAAAAATGTATCAACTAACAAGCATTCTATTACTGATTATGATAAAATTAATATATGGCCATCTTGGAGTCATGACCTTGCCATGATAAGACCATGACCATACGTAACTGTTAAAAACGATTTGTTACTGACCTAATAATCACGTAATAAAGATAAAAAAACAAAAGGGTCTTAGCCGGCCCCAGAAAGGGCAAAATTAACAAAAAAAAAATAAAAAAAAACAGTTTCACCAACTAACAACGTCCGCTTTTTGAATCATCGGGTGAAAAAAGCACAAAATTTACATCATATCTTTATACTCACAAACACTAACGTCCTGTAACAATCAAACCTTTTTTTGCACAATTTAAATATCTATTTAACAACTATCCCCGCGAAAGCTGGAAGCACACTAATCAAATATCAGTAACATGCGACCATGACCTACATTACTGTTTTAAGCAAAGCGCTGAATAAATTTTATCGTACAACACTATACACTCCAAGTTAAGCGGTTTAATCGCTTTTTTTGCAAATGATTTTAATAGTACAAGAGCCAGATAGCATTTTCTCAGTCATTTCCTCTCCAGCTATAGCTCTTAAAATAAATAAATATTCCTCGACAAATCATACAAATTGATCGAACCCCAAAGTAACAAATTATATGCTTATGTTATGGGTATGGGGACCATGATACTGATACTTATGTATAAGAAAACTAATTAAATACCAGTATAAATCTAATAAAAATACAGACCCGGAAATCCAGACATCTATGTTTACAGAAATGCCTCCACCAGTCGTGAATCGAACCCGAGCCTCGCTTTTGGTCGGCGTAAATATAAGTGTGAAAATGAAATTTATTTTTTTGCTAAATATGTGTGTTAGAAGCTGTTACAAAATATATTTGTTGATACCATCATATTCTACCACATTGTGGTGTGCAAATATTTTTAAAATTACAAAAATTTATTATTTTTTAGATTTATAACATACGTTTTAATATTTGAACAAAGTTTTAAAATATGATTAGGTTTAACCCTAACCTTTAATAGACTACCACGCGTGGACGCTAACCAACGAGGCAGAACGCTTTAGTGTGATAGGTGGCAAGCCTATCCTCAACCGGGCACATGTCCAATTTGTATTTTATTTAATTGCCCGACCCAGGATCGAACCCGGGACCTCAAGAAGTCAAGTCCGACGCCGGACCGCTAGACCACAGAGGCGATACGATTCAATTTTCTCAAAATTGCATATAAACTATCATCTATTACATTTTTAAGTGAGAGGAAATCACTGAACCTTTTCTTTTGTTTGTTTGTGACGTATCATCCGCGATACCACCAGCTGACTTTTTTCTTTAAATAATTGCGTCAACTATTTGTAACTAGTTTTCAGTAGGGAGAAAATGACTGAAAAAAATTGTCTTTAATGGAATGGCAGCAGCTCGCAGCGGCAGCTGACGTTCACCTTGCTTTATAATACAACTCTCTGAAGCATTTAACGAGTTATCGCTGGAGAGGATTAGTTAGGAATACCTGTCACCGGCTCACGGTCTATAATGACAGATGTGATTGTTATTGGCCAGCTATTCTGGATAAACTAGCCAATGAATGTGATTTGATGTTATTAGTAACATGGAGAGTTAGCAACAAATTTCGTTTGTCTAAAAACGATAGATAAGTAAAGTTTAAGTCTATAAACGATAGATAAGTAAAGTTAAAGGTTAAAGGTTAAAGTTTTTTATACATAAAGTTCTTGTTAAAAAATGATACTAAAATAAATAAAAAATGCCAAAACCTACGAGTAATGTAGTTTAGAACCATTTCGATTATGGTTACTTTCAAATGAAGAAAATTGCATCGAAATTGGTACATCCTTTGATAAGTTACGATGCCACAGACAGACCCACATACACACATATACATGTCAGACTTATAACACCCCTCTTTTTCAGTCGGGGGTAAAATGACAACAAGTCTGTTTCGGTTAAGTGTAAAGAATGGCAGACGAAAGAAAATGTGGATGGATAAGTGGATAGATCTATATCAGATTAACACTCCATGACCTAATCGTTCAGATTTTATGAGCGTGGTGTCAAGATTTTTCAACAAAAGGGTGTTAGAATGTGGTGAGAGCTAGGCAGATCAGCAGGAATCATGACAATAATTGGCACTAGTAATCTGCCTATCCCGTAAGAAGATTGGCATGAACATACGTATGTGTAACATTTTATAGTTCTTCCAATGTAAAAAATATACATTTTGAAGGGAGTCAAGATGTTGAAAGTGATACTACTGTTAGTCAATGACGTTAACAGAAGTCTTTACCAATTTTAGGGTTCCGCAGCCGAGTTACGTAAAAAGGAAACCTATAAAGGTACATGTCTGTTTTGGCCGTCTGCTGTATGTCACAGCCTTTTTATTCCAAACTATTAGACTATCGTGCTGTACGTATTTTGGGTTTTGCTTTACGCTTACATATACAAAAATAAGAAAAAGATGGGGCGCTTCCTGCGCTTGGACCCCAAACTTTTAAAAAAAAAATTGCTTATATGAGATATTAACAAAAAAATAATAATTGAAAATGACATTATGTTCCTAAAATCATTTTTTCTCAAAGTCGATTGTTTGGTAGTCGATACTTCCAAAACAGTAAAAAATTCTCCCTTTTAAGGAGTACTTAAATAACAAAGTGTAAATTTTTTTAAAAAAGTTGTAAGACTCATTATAAAAATCCAAAAAAGTGGTAATTGAAATTTTTGAGATATAAGATTTTAAAAACCGCGAATATAACTATGCCATTCATACAAATAATATGTAAAAGAAGTTTTTCATGATGAAAAAATATTATGGTGCTTTGCAACATCCACCTAAATATTACTTACCACTCTAGATATATATCCCTAATCTATGTTTCTAATATAAAATATGCTTGCTACTACGGAACCCTTCAAGAACGAGTCCAATTCGCAATTTTTGTTGATTGCTAGGTTTCTCTTTTTTGATCCGCTTTACGTCGAAGGCGTAAAAGAGATTTTGGCACAAAAGCAGTTAAATTTATAAGTTAGTAATATAGTATAACATTTTTAAAGTGAAATAGGCAAGAAGTAAATACAATATTTATATCACATGCGCTGCGGCAATATTAATTAATAATTTATATTCAGGGTGTTACGCGCATGGTAGGAAAACTTGTACATTATAAAGGCTGCTATTATTTTTTTATTTAATTTTTCGTTTTTTTCATAATATTTTCTAAAATATTTCAACACGTTAACCTTATTGCGATACAAATAAAGTTTTTACTCGAAGAGTTGAAATTTTGTGAGAGTTAAAAATTCAATAAGGAAATAATAACAATAAAAAGTATCTTCACCCCTATATCCCTGAAGAAATAGGCAGAGGCACAACCACGACACCCACGACTAGCCGAAGACACTAAGTCCAACAGTGTGCAAGCCTGTCGCCAACCGGCCACATATTTAATCTCGGGCAACGTTATTTTTTTATTAGAAAATGTTGTTGCCCGACCCGGGGAACAAACCCAGGTTTCCTCAAGAGGTCAAGTCCGACCCCTGGCTACTAGACTACAGAGGCAACTAATAACAGCCTTCATAAAGTACAATTTTCCTGGAAGCGTTTCCAAACGATGTCACCTTTTTAACATTTTCGTTTGTCCAACCATGCGTCTAGCACCGTTTATAATTTCTTAAATGAAACTTGAAATTTTCCAGAATACATTTCATTATCACTTATTTTGTCACAAATAAGCCAGCCGATTTTACTTTTTACAACTTTATCAAGTTTTGCAATATAATGCACTTTTCTACAATACATTTCATTATCATTTATTTTGTTAGTTGTTTTGTTGTCGCCTCTGTGGTCTAACGGTCCGGGTGTTGGACCTGACTGCATGAGGTCCCGGGTACGAATCCCGAGTCGGCCAACTAAAAGAAAATTTGAATTTTTCCAATTTTCTGATACAAAACAAATGTTGTTCGAGATTGGAAATGTGCCCGGTTGGCGATAGGCTTGCCACTCTATCACATAGTGGGACTTAGTGTCTTCGGCTAGTCGTGGGTGCCCTGGTTGTGCATCTGCCTACCACTTCGGGGATATGGGCGTGAAGATAATTTACTTTTTGTTAGAAATAATCCAACCTATTTATTTTTACAACACCATCAGGTTTTGCAAAGTAAATGATAGCGCGCACTTTTGATTTTTGAACGGCTGCATCGGGGCGTTGCTCATGATAGATAGCTTTCATTTGTTTTGAATGAAGCAACGCATATTATGCCAGGCCGCATCGTGCTGAATTTTAAAATGCGATGCGTCTCGACCCGTCACGCTGTCCGTCAAAATGTGCGCTATCCTTAATACGTAAAGTTTTTAAGTTTAAAATTTGTTAGCTAATATCACTCTTGATTAATAAATCTACTAAGTTTAAATTTAAATTATTTTATTCGTAAGAGCATTACTTCTCCCTCTTACCACATGAAACCATCTGAAATCACAACTTTAATTCTCTCTCTCTCTTTGCAAATAAATAATTTGAATCTAATCTAAATAATTTGATCCTGTAAAAAGTGACACCGGTTGGCTTATGCGTAACAAATAGTTGAGTCTATTACGGAAACTTACAAGTGTTGTTTATAAAACTTGTAAAACATAATTCCAAAAGCGATCACGTAAAGTAAAAAAATAATAATCTTGTTGCATAACTACGCATAAGAATATATGACATATGTGCAGTAAAAACTACACTAATTTTAATACAGCAATTATATCACGAAAATGAATGTTCGAATAGGACCAATAATTATTCAATAACCTGATAAAACGTCTAGCACCCATTTAAATAACTGGCTGATTCTCGAAAGAGCGAGACATGCTTATGGTGTTTTTAGATATTAGACAGAGATAGGAAACTTTTCGACATTAGCTATCAATACAAAAAAATACAGTAAATAAATTGAATGAAAACCGACCTATATTGAAATGTACAAATGGACATTTCTGTCATTATTATTGAGATAATATTACTTGGCACGTAAACGGACATATACAGGGTGCCACAGCAGACCCTTACGAAGCCAGAACGTGATAGCCATACGCACTGGGCAGCTTATATGTATAAAAAAATGTGAAAAAGTAAACCTATTAAATCCTATGGCATAGGTTTTAATAGGCTTAGTAAAAGTAGGGTTGCAAAACCCGATAGCATATAGCATATGTCTTTTTAATTTAGTAGGATAGTTACAGTTTTTTTACATAAGCTTCATAGTGCGTATGGCCGCCACGCTCTTGCTTCATAAGAGTCTGCTCTGGTACGCTGCATATTTATTCGCAACTTATTCATTCCTTACTTAATCAATACACTTACAGAAATATATATAAGTACGTCTCGCTGTTGAAAGAGTCAGCTAACTATTTATCTGGCTGAGAAGTTTTCTCTGGATATTGAAAATTGGCCCTTAAAGTATTAATACTCTTATACATTACTTTTTAAATACTTTTTATAAAATAATTATCATAACTTAATTCTAGTTATGTTATAAATGCTTTTTTATCTGGTTACTACGCATAAACATTGTTTCGTGTGAGAAGATCATCTGATTTGAACTGTTTATCATTTTAGTAGTGGAGTCCAAGAGGGGATTTGTATAGTTACTCGAGCGCGTCAGATTTTTATATGGGGGATAACTCGTGCCATAGTGAAATTCTTTAACATACATATTAAAAACCCCTACAAAAAAGATTAATAGGATAGATATAAAAAAAAGATTAAACAGAATATGCCGGAGAACTTAATCAATGACTTCTTATCTAAGTACTTTATTCATAGTGCATAGTTAGAAACAAGGAGTAGAGAGACAGTGTATGTGGCTGAATGTCGTGGAACAAGAGGTGTGCTAATGGTAGTTTTAAAATTACTCTAACTAGTGCAAAGTGAAGTAAGATCTAGAAAGAGTTATCATTGTTTTTTTTATATTTTTACTACGAGAATGTTAGTTTATTTATTTATTGTGCATGATGCCTTCCATAGTTTCATTACAGATTCTAATTTTTAGGGTTGGCTGGAAGAAATCTGTAGACCTAGAGATAAGCCCACCTTTTATGCATTTCTGTTTATCACTGTCCATGTTTTGTCATAAATTGTGTACAATAAAGAATTAAATAAATAAATAAAGAGAAGCTTAAACGAAACAAAGGTAGCACAATGAGGGGTGATGATGATAAACACAGAAGAAGAACGTTCAGACCTAAACCAGACGATCTCCAATTAATAAGCTACATCCACGAACCTATGACTACTGGACTTATAAGCAAGAAGATTTATCACTTTCACAAGCATAGTTATGTTATTTTATGATTATAATGCGAAAACATATCACCTAAACTGAATGGATTGATATTATCTTTAGCGGTGGTAGGTATTTTAGGAGGTGGGTGGTCATGAGGTTTGTAGGCAAACGCGGTGGAACCCAAACTTATAGCAGATGCTCTACAACCTTTCAATCTTCGAGAACAATACCAAGATATTCTTCCATCAGCATTCCGCTTTTGGAAACTGTAAGTGAAGCCGGACAAGAGCAGCAATGGATGTCTTCCAGCTCTCTTCGTCCATAAAAATGTACCTGAAAAACAAATTAAGTTAGTACCTGTATAGTGACATCGTAGTATTATTTAAATACTTTAAAGCGTCATATTAAGGTCCCTAAACTAAGTACAAGAACATAAATTACAATCACAAAATTAAATATTTAAGTAATCCCCGACATGCGTAATCTAAGAACAATTACGATCTAATCAGCTTATAAACGAAAGAAATCAGCATTGAAATCGGTGTATTAGTTAAGGACTTATGATGTCAAAGATAGAAATACAGACACATCATACTTTATATGTCATACCTTGTATATCTTTTATAGTGTTCAATTTCGTTTGAAATCCTTCCTATTGTAAATTATAGAGCAAGACAGACATTTGTTTATTGAATGCTAATCTTGTTAAATATTGCGTAGTTGCGGACATATTGGGCCAGTGCCCCGCCAACATGTTGGGCCAACATATCGCCCATGCTGTGTACATACTTGTAGACGTAGCACAGGTACCCACTTTGGAACCGCTCAGTACCGGTACAAAACCTGTACTTTTGGTATCGTTTCCAAGCCTTGATCAGTGTTTTACTTGTACATTTGAATTCCAATTCCAATTATCCTTATTTTTGCGATATTCCTAGTACGATTTCTACAACTACAATTATTACTACAACTGTGCGATTCCGAAGACATTTATTACCCCGCATAAGACCTTTGTGGAATCAGTTAACGAGGGCGGTATTCCCAAACGAATACGACTTAGGAACCTTCAAGAGGAGGGCGTACTCATTCCTTAACTCCTGGTGTTGCGAATGTCCGTGGGCGGAGGTGATCACTTTCCATCAGGTGACACACTTATTCATTTGACTCCTCTTGTATACAAAAAAAATACAAATTTCTTTTATTAAAAATAGTTTGAAAAGGGATTTAATTGAAAGACACTTTTTCTTTTCACAATAATTTATTTCTTTTTACAACAATTTGTTTCATAATTACAATAATTTATTTCATATTTACAAAAAAATATTTTAATAAAATCTCAAAGATACAAAATTTTATTTTATTAAATCTGATTTTACTGACTCGTTTGTTATTAAAAGTAAGATGACTTGACCGCACTTTTTCAATTTTAATGTACAAAAATACATAAAATGTCATCACACCAAAAAAAAACAACGACAGGAATGCATTGATAATTTTTTTTTTATTTTGTGGAATTCTTTATTTTTTATCATAACACTAGATTTTATGTACATAGTGACTAGCTGTTGCTTGTGGCTACGCGGGAAACTTTAACCTTAAAGTAAGATGGGGACAAAAAGTAGCCCCTAAACGTCCGCGGGTTATAAATGTTAACTTAAGATAGGAAATCTATTGGTGTACTTTTATTTTCTTCAATTCATTATATTTTTATTATGACACTAGATTTAATAGCCCAACCGACTTATTAATAAACACGGAGTAAAGTACTTCAAGGTTGATCCTGGTATTATAGTCTTTATTGTATAGATATATAGTCAATGTACATCAACTTGTGCAACTTATAACAGACTATAATATCAACTTAAATTTACTCCTACGTAAAATTCCTACAACACGGACTGTGCTTATCTGGGGGCACGGAAGTGCGCCAGCTAAGTCAAGCGCGAAGCAAACACTGTTTAAGCCACACAAACGCTTTATTGACGAAAGCCTGGATGTAACCAGAACGCAGACAAATTTCTGTGACTTGACCGTTGACTTGTACCCTCTAACCGCTAACATATAAAGAGCCCACGTTGAGGGTAAAGGAATTAAAAATTTCGCCGCAGGACTTGAATCATCAGTAGCTCAAATGATTAGTGCATTCGTTGGCTTGAAACGAAAAGTTACAGGTTCAATCCATGGGCGATATTTTTTCTTTCCTTAAAATTTGTTGTGTAAAGAATAATTAATGATCTGTCATAGAACATTACCTACAATAATAAAGAAATAGCAGTTATGAACCTTAGACTTGGCTCGACTTTGTCTAAATTTCATTACGTTTTAGAGATAACCAACCAGTTCATCGATACTTGGCTAGTTTTTTACATAATGTTTTTGTGAGATTAATAAGACGGATAGGGACTAGCTTAAAACCCGCTCAAACCCGTTTTACTCGTGGAATGTCAACTTAGGTTCACATTCGCAATCGTATGTCTACTTTGTCAGTACGTAATAACACAAAAATACATTCCGCGCTTACACAATATAAAACTAATTCGGTGGATGAGTAGGTAAGTATTATATATAACACTAAATGGTTTATTTTAATACTTTTGTTTACTAACTAAACACATAGTATTCTAGGGCGTCAGCTTTATTTTTAAAAAAATTCGGTGCGTGCGTGTGTGTGTTCTCCCTCACTATTTGTTTGTCCTACAAACAAAAAAGTAAGCATAAAAAATCTTTAAACTTATAAAACTAATATCTCACCCGCGACTTCGTCAGCGTAGTTACTTCTTCGGAGTAGGTTTGATTAATTTCATAATGATTTTCATACGAACTTTCTCCTCTTATTAATGATTTTTAAAGAAAAAAAAATTTGGACTCGGGTCTTAAACTATATACCTACATAACAAACTGAGTTTGAATCGATGCAGCGTTTTAGTCATTAACAGCCAATAATTAATAACCTATCTACAGATAAAGATCGGCCTTTTAGAGTTTTGTTGCTATATCATTTTTGTTAATTGTTGAAAAATAGCTGCTGTTACCAGACAACTGATTTAAAATAGCACGATGTCTTATCTTAGATAGATCAATACTGGGCGTAAATTGTAACAGATAGACAGATAGATTTTTGCAATTATATTATTAGTATGATTTTTACGACGATATTTTTTTATGATATTGGAAGGCAATATCATAAGCAGACAGATTTCCTGATGGTAAAAAATTTACTCCGCCTAGAGACATCAAAGGTGGTAATGGTGCGTTGCCAACCTGAAGCCGGAATGTTAGGCCTCGAGCAAAAGTAAGTTTACCGGCTACTTTACCCTCCGAACTGGAACTGGTCAACGGCAAGAGCTGACAAAATGGAGGCAGGAATAGATAAGGCAGAGATACCAATACGATCGAGTCGCTGCCAATCGCTACTACCTAGTCAGATGTCACGGTGTTAGTGATGGTTAACCTATGCTCGTCTTTTATGAGCTGCCAGACAGGAAGGCAGATAATCTATTCTGCAAACGAGCCTGGAACAACACGGGGTGAACGGGGATAGGAGACAACAAGAAATACCAGTTGTCTATAGATACCAACGGTGCCTTACCAACTAGAGACTTAGATGTTGAAACTCACAGGTATGTACATCCGCTGGTTACCCTTTTTTTTTACGTGTGGAAAATCCCCCCGGATACCCACCGCTCTCGGGGGAGAGCAGCGGGTTATGTCGGACTCGAACTGACTAAAAACCACACGATGACCTTCCTGCCGCCCGGCTAGGAGCGAGATGGGGTCGCGTTGGCATTCACCATCTCGATCCGCTGGTTACCCTACTCACCAACCAAAGGTGGTAAAGCTTAGCGGCGTCTCACCCGGATTGGTACCACCGCCTTACCTATTCCTGCCGCCATAATGTCATGACGTGTTCCGGTTCGGAGGGTAAGGTAAGCGGTTAACTTACTTTTGCTTGAGGCCTAACACCCCGGCCTCTGGTTGGCAACGCACCATTACCACCCTTGGTGTCTCTAGGCGGCGGGAATTTCTTACCATCAGGAAATTCGTTTGCTTGTTTGCCTTCCAATGTTATATAAAAAAAAAACTTAAAATGCTTTTTCTCGATATTCGCGAAAAAATAAAAGTAGACTTAAATGAACTATCAAATTGAAAATTTCCATTTTTTAAAGTCGGTTAAAGATACACTTACTTTAATCGTGACAGACCCAGTGCATCGATTTTTTTTCCTTAAATTACACTCCCATATGACGGATCCATTTTTATTTGTTTTTTTCCTTGTATATTGGTACCCAGCTCGCAGTAATAGTAGGCCTCTTCTATGTACATATTGTATACTATCTTCGAAGGTACCGCTCGGACCTGGGTGAATAATATTCTATATTAAAAAGAGAAAAAAGTGTGAGAATAATTATTATAACATCAACTGACCAGAGAGACGTCCTATCCTATGAATATTGAAATATTATTTTCATATATGAACCTTCTCTAGACAATAGCTTTCACAAAAAAATAGCAAAATTGGTCCATCCGTTCACGCGTGAGGACCACGCGAAATCGGGATTCATTATTATATATTATAGACTAGCTGACCATCAATAGGCTTTTTTACACTATAATTAATTTACTTACTATAGTGGTATGAAATAAAATTTACTAGCTCTCTTAACTACCGAATCAGTATTAAAATTTCATAAAAATCGGTCAAACCGTTTCAGACGAGTATGACCACTAACATTGTAACATAGATTTTACATATATATATATGATTGGAGTAAAAGACTACCTACTTTTGACACTACTAGTTGATGACAGAACCATGGGAACGTATTGCCCTAAAGTAAGACTAAGAACTCATGGAGCGGTTTTTACCCGCGCCCGCGGCGGTCGCATCTCACAAACCGTCACAAAGCCGTCGCGGTTGAAATCATTGCCCGCAAAACTTGTACGATTCTATGGGCGACCGGTGGCGCGGGAACCGCAAACAACCGCGGGCGCTGCGGGTGTAAAACGCGTCGTGAAATGTGCTCTTACGTTTTTTATATATAAATCTATTTTATAGAATATGCGGGCCCGCTACCGCTGCGGGCACGGGTAAAAACCTCTTCGCACGTTCTTAGGCTTAGAGGTAAATGGTGTATATTACCACTATCACTAGCTGCTTGCATTATTAGTCCTTGGAGTTGCTAATTTTTGAAAAAAAAATGCCAATACTATGTGCATATTAAATTTCTACAAAATCAGTCCAGTGGTTTAGCCGGGAAAGCGTAATAGACAGACAGACATGTGCAATTTACAATACTAGTACTTGAAAAAAATGACTAATGGTTTTTGAAAGAGATGTAGCCAGAATTGGCGTAAGAGTTTTAGTTGATTTTTTTTATATGTATTAGAGGAGGCAAACGAGCAAGTGGGTCACCTGATGGAAAGTGATCACCTCCGCCCACTGACATGCGCAAAACCAGGAATATCACATATGCGTTGCCGACCTTTCAGAAATGAGTATGCTCTTTTTTTGAATGTTCCTAATTCATATTCGTTTGAAAATAGTGGTTGATGATGTAGTACTAGAACAAGTGAATGAAATTGTATGTATTGATTGTGCTTTTAGCACGGAAGGTAAACCACGGATTCTGTTAATGTCATATTTTTGCGTCATCATAGATACTTATAACAATGACATTTTTTGTTTTCAAAAAATAATATAAAATCATCTTCAACAAAAAACTTCATATCATAAATACAGTACACAAAAAAGCGTTTATCCTGCGACAAAGAATATTTATTCACAGTAATATTAAATGCTATTTGTAGCCTTTTATATAAAAACTAGCAACCTGTCCCAGTTATGCACGAGTGGACAAATTTTTATGTTATCATACATACAAAACGTCTTCTAAAAAAACACATTAAAATTCGTTGCATAGTTTTAATGATCTAGGCATACATAAGGAAAGGAAGGAATACAGACAACAGAAAGCAACTTTGTTTTATACTATGTAGTTATTGTCAAAGAGTATATAAATACGTAAGAAGAGGCGGATTTTCCATACATATGTAGCAAACCCGAATTTTGTATGAATTTTGGCTTATGTGACACAATTAAAGTAATTTGAATAAGGTCAGCGAATAAACCTCAAACAATTTTCTTAATCTAATGAAGCACATCACATCATAATCAATGGGAACAAACTGGAGCTAGTAGATTCCACATTTTTAGGAATCACTGTAGATAAAAAAATACAGTGGGGCCCCCACATTGCAAAACTTGCCATCAAATTGAGCTCAGCAGCTTACGCTGTTAAGAAAATAAGGCAGTTAACAGATGTCGACACCGCTAGAATTGTTTATTTTAGTTATCTCAACTGAGATAAACACAATATTTTTCTTGCAAAAGAGGGCTATACGGGCAATTTATAACTAAGGCCCAAGAGTTTCCCTCAGAGAAAAGTTTAAAGAAATAAAAACTCTAACGGTGACTTCTCAATATATTTTGAAAACTTTATATATGTCTATAAAAATATAAACTTATTTAAGAAAAATTGTGATGTACATGCTGTAAACACAAGGAATAAAAACAGTCTTGTCGTGCTAAAGTCTCGTCTCCACAGAATCAGTTATTCTTTCATAGGCCAATGTATACGTTTTTACAATAAACTTCCCGTGCATATTATAGACTTACCATTTAATAAATTTAAAAAATGTATTAAAATTTAGTTGAATGGTAAAGGTTATTATAAGATTTCAGAATATTTAGAAGACAGAAATGCTTGGGACTAATTGCTCCTCATACCAATCTCTGCAAATTATTTGTAAATGTAATA
The DNA here is from genome assembly GCA_002245505.1 of Calephelis nemesis. NCBI lineage: Eukaryota > Metazoa > Arthropoda > Insecta > Lepidoptera > Riodinidae > Calephelis > Calephelis nemesis. The sequence continues at coordinate 427,350 of NJDD01003933.1, read as the reverse complement.
AATTTTTGTAAATTAGATTTACAAGAAAAAAGACAAGCCCGCTGAGTTTCTTTCGCCGGATCTTCTCAGTGAGTGGCCGCGTTCCGATCCGGTGGTAGTTTTTAAAATTATATAGACGCGTTACAAGAATCTTTGTACAGATCTACGTAATAAAAGCTTATTCAATTTCAATTTCAATCAGCAATTTGAAAAACAAAAGCTCTCATCACTTTTTTAAAATCGTTTCTTTTTTTTAGAATAGAGACTTGATTACGCAACTTTTGAATAACTTTAACAAACGAAATGTCCTTATCGTCTAAAGGTGTTTACCTAACAACCACAGCTAGTATTGACGTACTCGGTGTCAACATTTCAGGTGATGGTCAGTTTAGTGATTATCTGGGAGAAAAAATTAAAGTGGCCTCTGAAAGCCAGGTATGGTCAGTAAGCCGGGGCAAGGCTCTATGCCGACTCATCGCTTGAAACTTTGTAAAACGCAAATCCAGCCTTATATTGAGTACTCATGTCACCCATAAGCAGTCTTCTCAGTTCCAACCATATACAGTTCCTATTAACTGCATGGGTCAATCGTCGATGGCCGGACACTGACCGACCGATTTCACCTTTTGGAGTTACATAGAGATGTTAATTCGCTCAAGGCTTTTATACTTCTTTTTGGATCGATATAAAGTGGAGTATTGCTTCCACTTCTTTAAGGCAGCTTTATGTTCACGTGGTGTCATATCTTTTACTAATTTCCTTAAACCTTTCTCTTTCTTCATCTGATACTTTAATCTCTCTTTTTCTTTAATCTCTTCACACTTTTGAGGATCACTTTTTTTACGTTGGTATCTTAATCGCTCTGCTTCTCTTTTCTTTTCTAATTGCTCCTCTTTGGATAACTTTCTCTTTTTAGGAGTCCTCTTTAGTGTACGCAATCTACCTGTAACGTAATTTACGATAAGTAAGATAAAACACGCATAACAAATTATATTTTGTTAAATCTGTTTCGAGTGGTTAAAAAAATATTTTTGACGCGACCACTTTATGCCGATGAACTTTTGAACATTGTCCGAAACATATAATCTTTCTCTCCATCACTCTATCTCCGGGAAGACGATTACCAGGCAATAGTGTTTTCTGCCAACCGCATAATATTTGCATAAATATTAAAATATAGCAAGCACACAATGCCCCTGATGGTAAAAGACAACCATGGCCTAAAGACGCTACAGATACTAAAGGGCGTTGCCTTTCTGTGGCAGAGTTTTTCTGTACACTGTAGAGGAAATATATTTGCATATACGTACTAACAGTACCAGACCGATGTGGCCCTAGAGGAATCACCCAGGAGGTGGGAGTGCCGGAATACCCACTTTAATCCACTACTATTCCTATTCATACTACTGCCAAGTATTGCGCAGCACCTTTCGCTTAAACGTTTCAGGAGAGTTTAAGTATATTCAGGCAGCGTGCCTCTTAAAAGGCCTCGCGTTAAAACCAGTATTACAAGAACATGTCTTACGTCTTAACTTTTTTGTTAAGCTTAACAGTATATCATTCTTCAATCAATATTTTATGTTTTAATTCAATAGTTAATCGGATGTATTCGCTCATCGCATTATGAGCCTTCACTGTGTCACCGTTTCGGCTTGTCCTTATGCAGATACGCAGTTTCATTAAATGAATTGAAGGGGCCCTCCTACCCGTTTGGTGTCTCGTATGTTTTGACCCAGAACAAATCCACATATCTCCGTATAGAGGTAGAACTGTCGATCTTGTTACAGATCTTCGTCGCAACAGGGTTCTCACTTTTCTGTGTCGCTTTCACAAATGGTTTTAAGACCGATCTCGAGTCACTGAGCATACACTAGCTTTGCATTCCTTCTATCATATCGGTTGCTCTCAGAATTGCACCCGGAATACGCCACAGCAGTTAACCAGACGGTAAGTCGAGTACGTGCGCTCTACTCTATTGGTCCATTGCGAAACAGCCATTCTCACTCTCCCTTCAATTTTGGTGCTGTCCGTGTATGCTAAAAGTATTTCTTTCTTGCAGTTTTTCTTGTGATGTCATGCACTTAAGATATGAATATTTAACAGGGTGCAGGTCATCTTGAGGATATAACCTAGATTCCAGCCTGGCGTTTGGTTACTCATCAATAAGTCTATTCCTTTTAACTTGTTTAAGTATTTTTGTTCAAATGACCTTAGATCTAGAGACAGAATCCGAGAAGGAAATATGCTCCAGTTAAGGGTTCTCCCTTAACCTTATGCGAATAACATATTTAGATGTGAGACATCATTGCAATCGCGTCTAGTCTTTTCAGATTTTTGATTTTTTCAGCAACTACATTGGCCATATTATTGCATAATTTTGCTTGTTCTTGCTGTGTTGATTGCGTGGAAAATAGATTCTTACATACATACAAATCTTCACAACACACTTACGGGGTAGGCAGAGAGTTTCGAGTACGAGACCTCACGAGCCTGACAAAAACGTATGGCTTCCTTCACATTCATTACCCTTTTCACACAAACACGCCGGTTTTGGAGACTCTTGACACCAACCTCGGATAATATACAGATTCTTAAACCCGGATAAAATTGGTTTAGTAGATTTTGACGTCGATATGATCAACGAACGGATTAATAGAAAAACCTATTTCAGGTTTAGAATAATCCATATAGGCTATGAAGTTATATTACTACTGGGGATTACACTACTCGTATCATATCATTTCCGAATATTGCTCACTCCTTTCTAATTTACCGGCCTCAATTTAGACTCTTGAGATGTCAATTAACAAAGTCCAAATGAAGGAGATAGTCCAGGAAATTAGACAAAGTCAGCAGTATTTGGAAATTAAATCAGGTTCTAGTCAGAATGTAACCTCCAGTAGTAATATAGCTTCATGAGAAAGACTATCTCATCAGGTTTTTTACATTAATATATTCAATGCACAGACACAGCTCTCTTTGAAAATTCAAGGAACACTAGCTGTTGCCCGCGTGGTCCCACAGGAAATTTTTTCGGGATAAAAACTATCCTAAGTTACCCTTTATGTGTGTGTAAACTTTTCATAAAAATCGGTTGAGCAGTTTTTGCGTGGAGGGGTAACAAACAAACAAACATACAAATATTTCTCATTTATAATATTAATAATAGAATAAAAAATCTATGTTGATCCTGTTCCTGTGTTGAATAGACCATATGCCTCATTTTCAGGCAGATCGTCAGAGGCAGGTAGGTTGAATGGGGCTTTACCAACATGACCTCTGCTGGTATAGAGCTATATAGCGACTTGCCTGGGTAGGGATCCACCGCCTTAACTACTCCTGCAGTTACGGCAATGTCGAATTCCGGTTCGGAAGTTAGGGTAGCCGGTAGATACATGCCTAACAACCCGGTCACAGGATCGCAACACACATTAACATCTATAGACCACTATACCACTATCGCACCGTAGGTGCTCAATGGGAAATGAAGTGAAATTTAATCTATTGTTCCCTTTTGAGCACCACATTAAAATATTCATTGGTGCTCAAACGGTAACATCATAGGTGCTCAAAACATAGATGCCCCAAAAATTGGTGATGAAATGGAAATACTCCGTTTTCTCTTACCATAAGGAGACCCGTGTGCTTCTATGGTGCCTAGTAATAAAAAAATATAGTCTTGCAACAAACGTGTATTTGTCTACTTTCACGTCGCAATGGAGTAATGTTATAATCGTAGTAATTTTGTTGTATTATATAAAAATCATAAGTGTACAATGTATTATAGTATAGTGGTTGGTGTAGAAGGAAGTTGGAGAGTGTAATATTACAAATTACAATTTTTGATGGGGTTTCTTTTTAATAGACAAAGTGATGAAAGATGAAGGTTTGAATGTATATTTTATACCCATGCGAAGCAGGGTGGGGCCGCTAGTTTTGTTTAAATTTAAAAACAACACCACAACGTGGTAGAACATGTTGGTATAAACAGTATGCAAATTCAGCAAATAAATAAATCATTGCATGTGAAACAAATCACCCCCTTTTTAGTTAACTGAAGGTAAGGTACTTAATCCCCCAAATTGAAAGGTGGCTAACCTATTGTCAACCGGGCACATATTTGATCTCGGGCAAAGTTATCTTTATTAGACAAATGAAAATATATATTTTCTAATTATTAAGACCCAGGCTTTGACCCCCGGAACTCAAGAAGTCAAGTCCGACGCCGGACCGCTAGACCACAACGCGTATTAAAAAATTAAAAACATTATGGATTGCCTGACCCGAAAACTAACTTAGTACTAAGCGGCGATTTAAATTATGGAAAAGGCATTTAACTTTTAAATTCTCACATTTATTATGTCCTTGTGACATAACAAGAAAAAATATAATTAATTGTTATATCCTATTAATATTATAAATGCGAAAGTTTGTATGTATGGATGTATGGATGTTTGTTACTCTTTCACGCAAAAACTACAAAGCCGATTACGATGAAATTTGGTATGTAGGTAGCTGAAGACCCAGAATAACATATAGGCTACTTTTTATCCCGGAGTTCCCGCGGGATTGGGACTTACGCGGGTGAAACCGCGGGGCGCAGCTAGTTCTCATATATGTACCACCCTCGAGCTCATGGTAATTTTGACGTTGGTGCAAGTGAGTTCCTACTATTTCCAGCAGCTCTCTCTCATCCGAGATGGTGATGAACGCCTCGCAGTCAGAATTGTTGGTGCACCTCCATCTCTTGGCCTTCTGATTCTTGAAGTGTAAGCAGTATGTATACCCTTAAAGTATCTTCACGCCCATCTCCCCGAAGAGGTAGGCAGAGGTACAACCAAGGGCACTCACGACTAGCCGAAGACAAGACGAAGTCCCACAATGTGATAGGTGGCAAGCCTATCGCCAACCGGGCACATTTCCAATCCCGACCAATATTTTGTAATTAAAAAATTGGAAAAATCCAATTTTCTTTTCGTTGGCCGACCCGGGACCTTATGCAGCATGCATTTGCTTTTTTTCTCTCCCTTTATAGATTGTGCATTCCATACATTATGTACGTATATTATTATCATGATGTATTATTTATTTATTTAATTTATGATTACTTAATTGGTAATATACGTATGATATATGTATTTTTGAAATTCTGTGCTTATTATTATTTGTTTGTATATTCAATGTACTTTATTTAAAGTGTATGTTTATATGAAATAAAACATTTGTTTTTTTTATTAGATTAAAATAAGTTTCTTTTATGAAGCCCTACCTTAGTTTTTAAATAACTTCAATTGTCTCCTTCACCCTAAGGTTGTCTGGCAGAGATCGCTCTGAAGCGATAAGACAGCCTTTGTGCACCTAAGTTAAATATTATTGTAAGTGAAAAAGTGTGTATTTTTTTGTAAATTTTGGTGCATAATAAAGTGTATTCATTCATTCATTCATGCAGTCAAGTCCAACACCTAGGACCGCTAGACCACAGAGGCGATATGTATACCCTTGGTACAAATAAACCTGTTTGCCTGATACTAATGTTATAATTTTCGGGTAGTCTGACAATAAATGTAGTCTGAAAATTTCTCTATCCATTACGGGTAAATTAATATTTTTGTTGTTTTACATTCTGTCAAAAAAGTGTCGGTAATGGATTATTTGTTTGCGGTTAAAAATTCAAATTGTTGTTTTTTTGTACAAACATATTCGTGCCAAGTCACTTAAAGGATAGGCAGAGAGTATCGAGTGCCAAAACTCACGATCCTGGCAGACAAGCCTGGCTTCCTCCACATTCATACCCTTTTCATAAACTCTAGAACTCTTCGGATAACACCTTAGCGATTCGATCGTGGAATGTCAACCTAGGTCTTCCCGGGTACCTACATCCACCCACATTCGTATTGCAAATCTATTTTGTCAATCTTTCATATGTCATTCTTTCTACATGATCGAACCAGCGGCCCTTTCTCATTTTACCATCAACGCTTTCTTTTAATATTTTTTTTGTTGTTAGATTGGCAAAACTGCTTACCAATTTGACGCAGAGTTGGAGTTGTATCTGTTATTTATATTAAATATAGTGCAGTCCACTGCTGGACATAGGCCTCCCCCAAAGAGCACCACCAGTCACGATCACCAGCCGCTTGTAACCAGCGACTCCCCGCGACTTTGACCAGGGGCCCTACCACGAACGCTTATAGCAGTATTATTTCCATCTTGCTAAATGTCTGCTTTTATAAGCAACTTCATTGTATACGTCATAAGGTTGTCTTTCTCGACTGACAATTAGTATTGTTAAAATAGTACTGTTTTAAGAGCTTATGGTAACCCCCCAGATCATCAGTCCACCGGGTGGGAAGTCATCCAACACTACGTCCTCCGGTGCGGGGCCGCCACTAGAGAACCTTGTTTACCTGTTTTTAGTTACATCCATCATAATATTTAGTGTGTATTGCGAATTTGTAATAGACAAATCGACTTTATCAAAGCTAGTGTTTATAAGTTGTACAAATCTTTCAAAAGCGATCGAGATATGATAGAAGATTTGCCTTGCCAGTGTGTGTGTGTGTGTGTGTGTGTGTGTTTGCATGTGTGCGTGCGTGTGTGTACTTTAACGAGCCCAAGAAAAAACGTGTAGAGCTATCTTTTTTATTTTCTACGGCTCCATAGATAACTTTTACATAAACTTTTTTTTTATGCAAGAGGAGGCAAACGAGCAAGTGGGTCACCTGATGGAAAGTGATCACCGCCGCCCGCCCTCACTAACTGATTCCTCAAAAGGTGTTGTACGGAGTAAGAAATGTCTTCGAAATCGCACAGTTGTAGATCGCCACGCATCAAGATGGTGGGCGTGATACTTGAAACTCTTACGTTATGTCCGAAGGTGGAAATCAGCGGCTGGAATTAAACCAAACAACTCCTTAGAGCTTTCCTCATGATAAATGCAGTAGAAAACACTGAAGGGCTCAACA
>NJDD01003933.1:391750-419169 GCA_002245505.1 Calephelis nemesis | reverse complement strand
TTTATAACTCAAGAACGGGCTCACCTATCCAAACCAAATGTATAGACTTTGTTCGGACTATTTACTAGATGGTTTGTGTGAAGTTTGCATAAAATAGGTCTAGCGTTTCTTCAGTTATCACATTTTTTGTAACAAATGAATCCAATAAATGGCGGATCATTCTGTTAATGGGTATTTTTCAGTCAACTTTTTCCTTTCTTCAGACCTTTTTTCAGATGGGGATTGTGCTGTCATATTGAAACGTTTTCAGTTGTTTTTTCTCTTTTTTATTTTGTTGTGTTATGTCACTCATGCGGTCATATACGTAGCGAACCACGTACCGGGCTGCTAGTCTATTATATACACGAATTATAATATATAAATTGTTTTTTGATAATGGATGGAAGAAACTCTACTACTAGCAAAATTAAGATGTAAACGTTAAATTTTCCTAAACTCGGACGGAAAATAGTGGGTGTTATAATTTGAGACACACACGCGCGCGCTTGTGTGTGTATGTGTGTGTGTGTATAGACCGACTTAATTGCGGATATTATTGTTTGAAAGCTGACTTAATCGAGATGGTTTTCAGCTATATTATGGATAGATTTTGTCGGGGTTTTTAAAAAAATATGATCACAGGTACTTGCGAACTTGCCAAGTCAGGTTCACGATATACTTAATAAGCAAAGAAAGGAATAAGTTTTGTGTAAAAATTTAATCATATTTTAATTTTGCTCATCCTAATTTTTCTATACCGTCCATCTTCTTGTAGACGGTAATTATCCTGAGGATGAGTGTGCGGACCTCCAACTTCCAGCAGTTCCTCTTCATTCGAGATGGTGAGGAACGCCTTACAGTCGGAGGTTTTGGTGCACCTATACCTTATGCCCTTCAGGTTTTTGTAATGGAAGCAGAATGTGTAACCCTGGTAGAAATAGTACTGTCTTCCCGTATCCAACGTTATTATTCGCGGAATATCTAAAAATAAACGAGCTTTTAATAGGAATATTTAAAAAAAAATAGGAATATTGATATAGTATTACAAATCAAGTAAAAAAAGTATCTACACGGCAACATCCCCGAAGAGGTAGGCAGAGGCACAACCAGGTCACCAACATCCGAATATAGCCGAAGCCGAAGCCGAAGCTATAGCCGAAGACACTAAGTCGCAGAGTGTGGTAGGTGGCAAGCCTATCGCCAATCGGGCACATATCCTCCCGAGCAATATTTTTTTTATAAGAAAATTAGAAAAACCCAATTTTCTTTTTGTTTCCCGACAAGGGAATCGAGCTCGAAAGAGCGTAAAGATACTTTGTTATACGATGACATATAGAAACCCAATACTCATTTCTTTATGATAATATATAAAAACACTTTTTTCTTCATCACATACACACAAAGAGTATAAAAAGACATAAAAAACGTAACATATATTAATTTATTATTTTAAGCAATTAAGGTGTTAGAGACAACACAGACCTTTAAAGAGTGAAATATATCTAATAAAATTTTTTTAGGCACTAAGACTTAAAATCTATTACACATTATAAATTGTATTAAAATGTTTAAATTAAATTAAATTTATTTAAGTAAAACACTTTAAAACTACAATGTATTTTTTTGTTTATTGAATTTGTCGAATGAAAAATTACCAAGTAGTTGATGTAACCGAAGATCACAATTATAACGTAACAAATCCTTCTCGATAGAAAAATGTAGTGTCTGGAAATGTGTACCCACATTAAAAACTTTCATCTCTACAAGGTGGAACAGATGAGTGCATGATACTCTTTCGGAACGTTAGAAATAGGTAATTCAGTGATAGAAATAGCGTAACTTAAAACTGAACGCTTCTTCGCTTATATATATTGTACATTAGTTTTCGTCATTGTAATAGATCGATTTGCACTGCAGCGTCAGATGGCCTGATCCTAGTTATTTTGTTAAAAATTATCAGTGTTAGTTATCTTCTTTTTTAAGTATATATCGTGGCTTTATCTAAATCAACAGTCGCTGGTTGTTGACCAATTTGCATTTCTAAACATGTTATGACAAGATAAGTGTTAAGTACCATAACGCATCTCAGATACCTTCTGGGGTTTTAGTTTAAAACCTCAATAGAGTTGCAGATTAAAGTTTTGCAACCAGCACGCCCGTATTTTTTTATCTTACACTCTTTCTGTTTTTGATGTTGGATGAACAATTCGAGAACAGTTCCCAAACTTACCAGATGGTAAGCTCAATACCAGGTGTTTAAGCTAAGAGATACACTTTCATCCAGACTCTACTTGGTGTGTCAAATATTTAAATACTTGAGTTACATTCTTATATACCTCCCATCACTAAGCATACGATAAGCGTGTGGCTGATGATAGTGAGTTCCTGATACAGCCACGAGTTGTCCTTCATTGGAAATGTAGATGAAAGCCTTACAATCTGCAGTGTTGGTACACCTCCACCGTTTCCCCTTCCTGTTCTTGAAGTGTAAGCAGTATGTGTAATTCTGGTACATGTAGAACTGTTTCCCTGTTATCAGGGTTATCAATTTTGGAAGCGCTTCTGGAAATAAATAATACGCAAATGTGATTTTTTATATCATTATAAGACAAGGAAACCGACAGATCTTATTTGCTATATATGACAAAGGTTAAAACCTTATATTACCCATGTTTTCTCTTGTAAATTAGTGCAATTGACCTTGAGGTACCGCACCCACCGAATAGACTAAGCCTGCCTGGTCAAAAAGATAATATAGGCTCTAGGACGGGCCAGGGACATAACAAACCCGCTCTTCAGTCTAGAGCCAGTATAAGGAAGAAGTGGACGGTTTTTAGATAAATGAGCGTGGATGACGCCGGTCTCATGCTTCTTTTCCTTCTTTTCTGCTGCCGCTTGAGATGGTATGATTTGTACTTTTTACTTTATCTTTGAGAAACTCTCCGTAGATTTTAACACTGGTAGTTGAATCAGATCAGATCATGAATAAGTTGGAAAGCTTCTGTGGACTTGGATTTTAAACTATACTATATTTATACACAAAATTTATTTTTAGCACTGATTTGGTTTTTGATTGACCATACCTTCATTTCTATTTTACGGACATATAATATGAGAGTACAATTATTTTGCATTGAAATAAAAGACTCTTGTAAATTAAAAATACAACTAAATACCATCTGCGAGTATTTTGAAATATTTGACCGAAACTAGTTCAAATTAAAAAAAAACGTTAATTGTACGTGCAAAGAAGCACTTAAATAAATGTTGTAGTTCGCATCTCCAAGGGTACAATGTCATTAAGTCAATGCCGGTCATTGTAGTCTTCCACTTAGAAGAGTAAATTAGCCACTAGTCTTATTTAGCATACTATTTATCGTCCTAGTCTCTGACAAGCAACACGACAGTAACATCTTGTACAATGTATATAATGTACTGTCTGTCACTGTTATCTGATCGATATAAAAGTTGAAAAAAAAACACATTTAAACATCAAAGATATAATATGGGCGTGAAGATACTTTTTTTTTAGATATAATATACAAACTTTACTTCGTAACAACATTGATGGCAATTTTATTGCACACACACTAAACTAATTTCAAGTTATCGCTGTCCTGTTTTAACGACAGTAATAGAAAGAGACAATCACTTTTAATACTATCATATTAGTTTGTACACGACATTTTTACGGACGTTTAATTTGACATTCGGAAAACATTGTCTACAAACGGCACAATTTAACATGTCTGGCCTAATCCGATATATCTAAAATGTTTCATCTCTTTTATTTTTGTTTTATTTGAAAAAGATAGCATACGTCCGTGTTGGTCCGGGCTCCTTTGTAGAATAGACCATCTGCCTTCCTGTGCCAGGCAGCTCGTAAAAGGCGAGCATAGGCTTGCCGTCACTAACACCGTGACATCTGACTAGGTGATAGAGTTTCGCAGCGACTCATCCGGATTGGTACCACCGCCTTACCTCTTTCTGCCGCCATAACGTCATGACGTGTTCCAGTTCGGAGGGGAAGGTAGCCGGTTAACTTACTTTTGCTCGATGCCTAACATCCCGGCCTCTGATTGGCAATGCACCATTACCACCTTTGGTGTCTCTAGGCGGCGGAAATTTCTTACCACCAGGAAATCCGTCTGCTTGTTTGCCTTCCAATGTTATAAAATAAATAAAAATAAGTTTATATTGTACAAAACAGAATCGCCACGATCAAATATCGACATAACGCAAAAAATACAAGCCTCGGAACGTAATTTTGTGACATAAAAGAACTGGCAACCATTTTGCCACTCCGGTTACAAAGTACGACTTCAAAGGGTTACGTTTTTCGCGCGTATTTTATCTAAATAATATTCTTTATTAACTAACATCTCTCGAACCGTTAAATGAATTAACATTGACGATAACGACAAAAAATCAAAATGGAGGCTATGCGACGACAATGTATTTAGTGAAAATAAAACTATATTTGTATCAAAATAAAAGACGAACACAAGGAAAGGACAGTACAGTTGTAAATTACTAGTTGTAAACAATGGTTTGCATTTGATCTAAATGTAATAATAATTGGTAGATGAAAACATGGCTTGCTTACAACCGCCTAGAGCATGTTTAAGTCGACATAATTTTTAAATTTGACATTTGAATTAGGTGGCCCCACTTCAGCTTTTTTCAAACTACGTGCGTTGATAAACTAAAGCCCGGTGAAGTTGTAAAAACCTAGAGGATAGCAACAAATTAGCCATTCAAAAAAAAAAGTTGAAAAAATGTATCATTGCAAACGATACTGCTTGATGGCGTGTCGATAAGGATTAACTAGTGTATTTTAAAAACTTGGTATAATTAACACTTTATAATATATTTATTATATACATACATCACTTTTCACTTTAATTATTTTGCACTTGACTTTTCTTGTTTGTTTTAAGTACAAATTAAAACAAGCTGCTTTAAGGATGATATATAACGTCTAGTGTTAGATGCATTTTTATATTTTAAGAGTTGGTGCTCTTAAATCTTGTTCCATACTTTAGGATTGCCTGGAAGAGATCGCTGACTTGGCGATAAGGCCGCTTTTGTGTACCTTTTTATTACTTATACTAGTCGACCCAACAGAAGTTGTCCTGTCTTAACTATGAATATTGTTTTTAATTTTTCACATGAACCTTCCCCGACATTAACTACCCTCTTCGTTACAAGTAGATTCCAGACTATTCACGCCTTCCCGACAACGTTTACGTACGTGCGTACGTAAAATATTGAAAAAATAAATAATTAACTTTGTTTCCATTTTCCGATTGCTTTTAAATCTGAATTCAATCTGCGATACAGATGGATACAAACCAATGTTTTCAACCAGTGTTTGCTACCGTCTAGAACTCCCATTAAGATGACGTACAAAACAATCTGTTCTAAATTTTAACAATTGCAACCTTTTTCCTATCACTATCATAATTCATATTTTTAACATATCTCCCATCACTCATCACGTGATACGTGTGTGGAGGATGTGAATGTTCCTTCCCCAAATTCATGTCACCCTGACGAGTGATCTTAAGAAAGGCACTGCATAACCTGGAGTTGGTGCATCTCCATCGCTGGCCATATTTAGTGTCGCACGCTAAAGAGAATGTATACCCTTGATACAAATAAAACTGCTTCCCAGACAGCATTGTGATTAGTTTTGGTTTTTCTGCAAAAACATGTACGTCGTATGTATAAATGTTGTTAATGTATAAAACTAAAATGCATAAAAATGTATGTAAACATATAAAAATTGTAAATAGATTTTCATACAAATTTTCATCACTCAGTCATAGTTCTTTAGCAGTTATGTGTTTGAACTTTTGTTTGTTTTTATTGTGTTGTTTGTTGTCTTTAACTATATGAATATCAAATTTGATCGAATTTGGTCTAGCGGTTTGGCGTAAAAGCGTAACGGACAGACAAACACTCTTTTGCATTTATAATATAAGTATGGATGCGAACATACTGCGTGGTAAAGGGGAAGAAATAAGTAAATAATTTCCTGATAATAGTGGCCTTTAAGCAGCACACTTATTAAAATTATTTTAAGTTATCGCAGTTTAGTGGTCAGATTTGTTGCATCTATAGCTCGGAAAAAGTTGGTTTAAAACTTTACAAGTTATATCCTGACTAATTTGACATGTCTAAAATGTTCCATATTTTTTGTTTTTAGTGAATTAGAAAAAGATAGCATACACCTAAAATAATTAGTACTAAGCAGAATTACCACTGCTATATAACATACGACACCTATATTTAAAGACGTTAACATTGTGTGTTTGTCCAAGGCTGATCTACAAAAAGGGGATTTATGTGAGAGGGAAAGAGTTAGGGCGTGTAAAAATACACCTACCTTACTGCAAAAGCGGATCCAAAAGGTTGGGGGTTATTGGGGTTCTGATCCCCTCTGTGTAAGGGATTTATTTTTTATAATTATATTTATATAATATTTTATAATTTGATCGATAAAATTTGATCTGAGCTAAATTAGCTTAGAGGTTCTAAGCTAATTTAGCTTAAACTGCATCCGTTTCTGCCTTACCAGTTAATTGAAAGTCATGGTAATGGTGAAAAATATAAACACCAAAAATAAAACCAACGAAATCAGCAATAAGAATTACACTTTTCAAAAACATTTTCAATAAAACTTTGAATAAAAAAGGATGTTACGAATTGGTTAAAAATGGACATTGTTCATGATAAAAAGGTTAACTAAAATGAGAAATGTTAGATTAAGGAACTACAGGATTGATTGAAAAAAGTAGATAATAGATAAAGAAACATATATTAAAATAATATCATAATATTTAGATTCCAAAAAAAAATATCAAATTTTACATACACAAGTGTACAATAAACATCATATATTAAATAATTAATTATTCTATTTTACCTATTTCAAATAACAAAACTGAATTTAAAATAAAACAATTAATATTACTTTTATTTTTTACTATAAATTTTATTCTAGACAATTGTAAATACACCTTCCCACAAAGGAAGGTTACCTTTGTAGGAAGTTGTATTTACAAAAAAGTTAATAATTAAATAAAGAAACAAATATTAAAAATAATAATTATAATATTAAGGTTCCATAAAGAATAACAAATTTCACATACACAAGTGTACAAAAAATATCACATATTAAATAATAAATAATTCTAATTTACCTTTTTCAAATAACAAAACTAAAATAATAATAAACCAATTAATACTACTTTTAGTTTTTATTATTTGTTTTATTCTTGACGATTGTAAATCAAAAAAACATTTTCCAACAAAGGTAACCTTGGAGGAAGCTTTGTTTCTATCTTCCGATTATTATTTAATTTGGATTAAATCTAAGGTCCTGACGGATGCAAATCAATGTTTACACACGTCTAGAAATGAACGTCTAGAATTAGAAATTATGAGCAACAGTTACTTATTATGATGACGATTGTCATATTTGCTTCGCGCAAATATTTTTTTCTACAATGGATCCTTCTCCTGCAAGTAAGTTCTTAAACAACTAACAAAATTAGCGAATTTTTTGTGAAGTTGTGAAAACCTCGCAGTTAGCAACATACCCGTTTAAAAAAAGGGGTGTCGTAGGACCCCAGGTAGGAACGAAGTTCTATCGGCTAGTGTAGAATCGAAACAATTCACGAGTATATACTATGCTTTGTCGGAAGAAAGAAAAAGATATTATACACTACTCGCTTGTGTATCGGTCGCGCAGCAACTGTCGCGCCTGCGCACGTCTCATTTAACGGTTTTATTCCACGGTTTTTTGTTACGGTTTTTACTATTACAATTTTTCAGTTTATCTCCTCCAAGCCTGCCGTAAGGAACTTCGTTCCAAAAAAAGGCACAGGAGATTCATTTCATAATAAGATCCTGTTACACTCTATAAGTGTAAAAATGTCCTCGTACGGAGAGTTCTTATGAATTGATATAGTACACGCAATAACGAAAAATGATACTGTGATCATTGTGATTTGATATTCCTAGTTAAATTGTTGTGGCTTTCTAATTAGGCCGCATCGTTGGTCGAGTGGCTAGCGTACACGCCTAACTTCACCGACTAACCGTCAGGCTCGGGTTCGATTCCTAACGGGGGCAGGCATTTGAGTGATGAACATTTAGATGTTCATCACTGTCCACTTAAATTCAAACACCCTGAATACCTACATTTTCATTACACAAATATCTGAACCCATCAATCAAGCCCGAGCCTTGCGGTTGGTTGATGGAGTCAGGCGTGTACGGCTAGCCCCTATACCAAAAAGGCGATCAAAAATAATTATGAATACGGTAAGGCTATCCTTTGTTCAGGATTGACAGTATCAAAAAAAGTCTACCTATTTCCTGGTGGATTTCATTGTGAAACGGAGACTGACTGATCTACTCTGTACGATCTAACTGCCGCATATTTGAGGTTGTGATATAAGATTTACGTTAAACGTAAAGTGAGCTAGATCAGTTCATAAATAAACGGATTTGGCAAGGTAGACTACGTAATAAAAGGATCAACGACAAAGGTAAAATATTAGACATGCAGTGAAGTTAAGTGGAAATAAATGTGATAGCAATGTTTAGAAGAGATTATTATCCATACCAAGTCTTTGCATAGTCGATTCGAAAATTTTCAATAAACGAATGCATCAAATAAACTATTAACATCTCACTTGGATTGTCAAAAATACGACGTTGACAATATCTGCAATAAAGTCATGGATAGAAACGAAAAACTTCGTGCACATATAGCTTGGTGGATGATACAAATTTGAGGTAGTCCATCCGTCTTTGAAAGCTAGTGAGCAAGTTCTTTCTTTTCATTCCTTCATTCGTCAGGTTTTGGATATCACGTTTTGCTATTAGTCAAGTAGAAATTTCCATCAATTTTTTCATCATTTTTAATAAATTATAATTAGTCGTCAGTCATACGTCGTCAGTAAGTCATGTCAGGCTCTTAGGTAAAGCGGTGGCCTCGTTACTCAAGCTCATGTAATGAGATTTGGCGGCAACGATAAAATACACAATTCGCTAATTTCTTCATGATTGTTTCATTTGTGCACTTTCACTGAACAAAACTGTACAAAATGCTACCAAAATTGACTAATTTCACTCAATATCAACACGAAATTCAATAATTATGAAAAAACTTTGACCATCTTTTCTCTCGATGACGCCAAAACTCAGTGAGCAAGTTTCCAACTTAAAGACACTTATTTATCATCTATTTCTTTATGCTGGTACCCCCGAAGAGGTGCAACCAGGTCATCCAGGACTAGTCGGAGACACTAAGTCCTACAATGTGATAGATGCCAAACCTGTCGCCAATACTTTTACTCGTATGATCGCAGCATTAACTCAGCCAGAGTATTCTGATCATCTACCCTTATTTGAGGCGAGCCTTCCTTCTTCCGAAGGTACACAACCCCCTTCGACTCCCAGCAGAACGCATAATTATATTCCTTCGCAAATGTATCGCCATTTCATGTAATTTATTGTGTTTTCATCTCAGAAGGTTAGAGACTTCATCCAGCATTGGTAGCTCTTTAATCTTCACTTTCATTTTACCTTTTTCCGTTATTCTTTTTTTGATTATATTCTTCTCACTTTTACTCATTTTACGGAAACCTATAAATATGAGGTAAAGCTTATGTAATATAAGTAAATGAGAAAGGGGATGCAAGAACGATGGATGAAAGATTGACATAGCAGATATACAATGCGTATGTGCCCGGGGAGACCAAGGTTGACATTCTATGATCAAATCGCTCTTGTACTGTCCGAGGATGGTATCATGAGTTATCAAAACCGGCGTATTTGTAGGAAAAGGGTAATGTATGTGGAAGAATTTGTCAGGTTCATAAGATTTGACAAGCGATAATAACATAGTTTAATACTCGATATTCAAGCTATTTCAGTCCGAGCATCGCGTAAATTTATTACTGTTGATAAAAGACGCTCGAGGGCTGAGCAAATCCGAATTAAATAATAAAAACATTTGTTTGAATGGTTTCTTCATATAAAAAGCAGGCACAGATAAGCGTAAAAACTATTTGACCTGTTAAAGGAATATCTAATCACAATATCTAAAATGGACATTTTTATTTATCATCAAAAAATACATTTAAATTTCTGAAGCGATTTCAAAATTTATTTTTTATTTGAAATAGCATACTTTCGTAGTGTTCACTAAGTCTTGATCTAATGATCGAAAACAAGAAAATCGAAAGAGATGACATAATTTTTGTGTACCTGAATTACTTATCAAAATTGAAATAGCTCTTTTAGCAATTCCACTGCGCTTATATTAGTTTTAACAGTGAAAAACCGCATGGTTCTCTTGATGGTATCATATACAGCAAGATTTTTTTTTACCATCCAAATTTTTTCTAGGCATAAAGTATCTATAATATACAATAAGTCCATTTATGAAAAAAAAATAGGTATCTAGCAGGTAGCTATCCAGCATGTCAGGGCACTCAGCGCGTAGGTACGGTACTTTGTAGACGACTTTGCGATGTCGTATCTTAATATTTTAGTATTGAGGGATACTAAAAGAAAAAACACATATTTAATTATTTTTATTTAAGATCAACATATTAAAATTTGGATGGTGATTAAAAAATCAGGGTGTATAGGCATCCCCCATATTGAGTTGCTTAGTAGAATACTTTACTAATAGGCCATCTGCCTTCGAGCCAGGCAACTGATAAGAGCAAAGGTGAAATATGTCACTACCAACAAGACCACTGGTGATAGTGCCGTGCTGCAACTGGTGCGGTAAGGGCATGCACCGCTTTACCTATGACTGCCGCCATAATGACAGTGACCTGAAGGATATGTTGTGGAGGGTAGGAAGGTCAGTAGATTGCACAATTGCACCTGCAACGTCTATGGTGTATATAGGCCACGGTTGTCTCTTACCTTGTGGCTTATTCGTTAACTTATTTTTTTAATGGCTAATTTGTTGCTAACCGCAAAGTTTTTACAACTTCACTGGGCTATTTTGGGCCGAGCAGAGTGCTCAGCCCTCGACATTTAAATGGATTGTTCCCTACAAGGCCAGCAAAAAGGGCTGTCTCCCGGGAGACCGTACCTCGACTTGGTGCTGCGTTCTGGTTACTGGGTGGACTAGGTGGAGGAATAGTGGCGGCTCGTCGCTAGGCATTAGGCGCCGGGCGCAAGAGAGGTCTTCATCGCCGAGACGGCGGCGGCGGTGTAGAGTGATATTGTTTTGTGAATTTGTGTTCGGGTTGGGAGGGAATATAGCGTTTGCCGCGGGTATCGAGTCCAGAGGATCCGATAACACGTGGCGGGGTCTTCTATGATTGGTGGACACGTTCGCGGCCGGTGTGTAGTCACACGCGGGTGCTAACACCGGGCTGGGGTGGGCAGCCGTTATTTCAAACTAACGTTTCGATATTTCTTTGAAATGCTGATTAATAAGTTAGTCACTGTCTTGAATTTAGGGTGCTAGAGTTTCTATCCTCCAGACCTGAGACCGTCGTTATTTCCGCCAAATGTTGTAACGTATATCACATTAAAAGTGCAAAATATTATGGTAGCAGGAACATATAAGGCAATGGATCCCTACAAGGGCAAATTGCCGAGAAAAACAATTTAACCTACACTCGCCTTTTATAAGCTGCCAGGCAGAGAGGAGATGGTCTATTCCGACCTGTGGACTTGAACCAACTTGAGAAGAAGATGTCAGAAATTTATGATGACAGGAATAGGTAAAGTGGTAGTACTGCACTAGAAAAATACATCAATCTAAATAATTAGATTATTTTCAGAACAAACAAGCAGCTTACTAATGTTTTTGTAATAAACAAACCGTAATCCGCAATTACAATCAAATTTGCATAAAAGTAACTAATCGTCACTTATAGCTCAAAAATATGTTTTTTAGCAGCTAACTGCGAATACCGATCTAATAGTAAAATATCCATCTTAGCGACAAACCTCTTAGGCTGCGTTTTCACCAGAAATGAACGAGGATGCGTAGCGAGGGATATGTTAGACATGCATATTATTTAATTGGAATTTTGTGTCAAGAATTTCATGAATTTTTCGTTTTTTTTTTTACTAACAACAGCAATGTAATAAAACAGCGTATTAGGTCGGCACTCACAGCTCGCAATGCGCGGCTTAATGCATATAATTTGTTTGCTTTACATTGCTGGCTAAAAAACTGCTAAATATTTAACAACTTGTTTCCGACAAAAACTGTAAAAAGAATTTTGAAGTCTGATACGTATCTAAACTACCACAGAAGTTTTTGTTACAGTGTCAAATACAGCCTGTATAGCGCAACGTATTGTATAGTTTTTTCAAGCTACGTTACCTCGTTTTTAAATGAAACTTCTTTTCTTTTTCGCTCCACGAAAAAAGATGCCTTAGAGATACGCTTCTTACATGTGTATACTAATACACACAAATTTTTATTGATTGCTCCTAAACTTAGGATTTTGGTACAGGTTTAGTCTTCATGTAGGTACCATCCTTGAGAAGGTGCATCGTGCTTGGCGGATGACAGTGCTTTCTGCCCACCTCTTGTAGGTGGCCATTGTTGTCGAACCTGATGAAGGCGCGGCAGTCCGAGGTGTTGGTGCATCTGCAACGCTGCCCACGTTTGGTCTTGGCTATATTTGTCCCTAAGCAGTACGTGTACCCCTCGTACAAGATGTACTTCTTACCAGTCGCCATTTTAATTAAACTGGGTTTTTCTGTAAGAGTTTGTATTACCATTATTGGTAATCAGGACTTGGCTCTTCCTACCTATTCATCTGAACTTGTATAAAGTAAAAAAGGTAAAGTACCTTCACGCCCATATCCCTGAAGTGGTAGGCAGAGGCAGAACCAGGGCACCCACGACTAGCCGAAGACAGTAAGTCCCACGATGTAATAGGTGGTAAGCCTATCGTCAACCGGGCACATACCCCATTTCAGGCAACGTTAATTTGAGAAAAAAAATTAAAATATACATTTGCTAATTGTTTTTGTTGACCGACCCGGGGATCGAACCCGGGACCTAAAGAAGTCAAGTCCGACGCTGGACCGCTGGACCACAAAGGCGACTAATAAAAATAAAAATACAAAAGATTAAAAACCATATTACAGACTAGCCAAACCGGGAAACTTCGTCTTTTAGCAATCCATTCTTGGGTACTGGGTGGTTGAACAAAAATATGTAGGTCTATGTAACATGACCTGTACGTTCAAACGTCTCTTTACATTCTAGACTTGAAGATATTTGGTCACTTTAAACTGAATACTAGAAAACTTCGTGACTTATCTGTTAAACACTTATCTAATTAATGAAAGAATGGATGAATACACTTTATTATGCACCAAAATTTAAAAATAATACACTCTTTCACTTATTTAAGCTCTATGTTGAATATTCTGCGTATTTAAATAATATTTTTTAAATAATTTTCTAAAAGACCTGATAGTTTCAGCCTTTTTAAATTGTGTTGGCAATGAGTTCCAAAGACGACCTACTACAAAACAAAAAAAAAACTAAATTAAATTGGGGTACGCATTAATAAATTGTCAAATTTTGTGTGTGTGTCGGTCTGTGACGGTATAAGTTTGGGACGGATGCACCGATTTCACTGCGGTTCTTTTGTTTGAAAGTTGACGTGTCGAGATGGTGCTTAGTTACGTCACATATGGGTTTTAGCTGGGGGTTTTATAAAAAAATGTTAAACACAGTTATGTTAAGTCCGGGCTCCTTTGCAGAATAGACCCTCTGCCTTCCAGCCAGGCAGCTCGTAAAAGGCGAGCATACGCTTCACGTCACTTACACCGTGACATCTGACTAGGTGGTAGAGTTCCGCAGCGACTCACCCGGATTGGTACCTATTCCTGCCGCCATAACGTCATTACGTGTTCCGGTTTGGAGGGTAAGGTAGCCGGTAATTTTATTTTTGGTCGGGGTCTAACATCCCGGCCTCAGGTTTGGCCGCACACCATTACCACCTTTGGTGTCTCTAGGCGGCGTGAATTTCTTTCCATCAGGAAATCCGTCTGCTTGTTTGCCTTCCAATATCATAAAAAAAAACCACCGACTCCGAATATTTCATTAGGTAACACGTCGCAATTTGATCATTCTTTTTCAAAAGATAGCGAAATAGGTTCCGAAATGATCACACATAAATTTCTTCAACATCCTAGCCGTAGTTTTGTAGTTATACCTACCTAATAATTTACAAAATATAACGTACCATTTGGCTCTCTGCCTAGCAGCTTTTAAGCATAGTCTAACTTGTACTAAGTTCTATCCAGCAAATTCCCCGAGTGGGGATCCACTGCCTTACCTAATGCTGCAGACGTAATGGCAATGTCATGCTCCTATCCAGAGGTAGGTTAATAGACTGGTAGATTTGCATAATAGGCTCAACACAGGATATAAGACAGCGACGTACCTACAACATGAATGGAACCAATTTTTCTTACCAGAAGGATGCCGTGTGCTTGTTCGCTGTTTTATGCTATAAAAAAGTAAACTTTTTTATGTTATAGGAAGGCAAACAAGGAGACGGATTTCCTGATGGTAAGAAATTCACGCCGCCTAGAGACACCATGGTGCGTTGCCAACCTGAGGTCAGGATGTTAGGCCTCGAGCAAAAGTAAGTTTACCGGCTACCTTACCCTCCGAACCGGAGCACGTCATGACGTTATGGCGGCAGTAATAGGCCAGAGCTCTGCCACCTAAACAATTATTACTCACCAGGATAAATAATGAATCACGATTTTTATTAAATTTGAGGTTTAAAAGTGTTAAAAAATATTGAAATATTCAATAGAAAAGATGGTCGACGTTTTTTCATAATTATTGAATTTCGTGTTGACATTGAGTGAAATTAGTCAATTTTGGTGGCATTTTGTACAATTTTGTTCAGTGAAAGAGCACAAATGAAATAATCATTAAGAAATTAGCGTATCGTGTATTTCCTCGTTGCCACCAAATCTCGTTACATGAGCTTGTGTAATGAGCCACCGCTTTACGCAGGATCCTGATATGAGTTACTGACGACTTAAAACTAATGTCTGACTACAATTAATTAAAATTTGCCTATATAAAATTTAATGCATATTTCTACTTGAGTAATGGCAAAATACTAACGTGAAGGCCAAAACCTAAAGAAAGAAAAGAAAAAATATGCTTCATTTATCTGAATCGAAATGGTAAAAAAATAAATCACATTGCAATCTAAGTTTCATATAATATACTTTATTTTAAAGACATCAATTATATATTTCATTTTTCATGTAGATTTAAAATAATAATAGTTTACATGAACCATACAGCATCTGGCCAATACAATAAATTTCCACTATTAATAATTAAAAGAGAAATTCTTTGATTTTTTAAAGAATTCATACACATTTGGCCACAAGACACGAACAATTTACAACAATAATTTATGACTTCATGTACACCAATTTTTTTTAAACATTAATGACTGCACTCTTGAAGAAGATAACTCCATCATAAACCATATCTTCTACTTTCTCTACCTCTTCATTTTTAAATATCTACCATCTGACAACACACGATAAATGCCTGGAGGGTGGGTATGGTCACCACCTACCGTTAATAATTCTCCTTCCAACGACAACCACAAGTACGCATAGCACGATGATGTATTCGTACATCTGTACCGCTGCCTGTTTTTAGAGTTGAAAAACGGACGGTAGGTGTAGCCTTTGTAAAGATAATATTGCTTTCCGGTGCTCATCGTTATCATTTTGAATGTCTCTACAAAAAAGAATAATTTGAATTTATAACTTACTAGACGGTCTTGTGAATTTTGTACTGTCTACTATGATACCACGAAAAAAAAAGCGCATTCATCTTCTTTTTCACATCGCATTGCCATCCCTAAAAGCGNAACTACCCGACAATACAGCTAATAACAGTTCATATGGGAAAAATAAAGTAGCCGTTAGAGACAATATTTCAAAAACAGCGCACTGGTCGCGCATCCATCCTTTCGTGCTTTTTCTGCAACGTGTGTTTAATCAAAACTATGTGTAATTGAATAACTATCAATCCCAAGAAAAATAACGTGCTAACTTGTTGATTCCTATGAAAGGTTAATGGATGGACTCAAATCAATGAAACACGGCCAGTGTTATAGGCCACTGTAAGTAAACGGTGTGTTTCTATCCTTTACATAGAGCGTGATTACGGTTCCCTACTCTCTCGGAATACCAGGGAGACTCCGGTAATCCCGATCTCCCGGATTACAAGATCTGTTTTTTTTTTAAATGAAACTTACTATCATAAATTAAAAAAGTGAAATCTGCAGCCTCCTTTCGGCACCTTAAGCTCCTCTTCCCTCCCTCTTGCATCTTTTCCTCCGCTTTTTTTTCCGCTCCGTTCTTTTTCCGCTATCTATTACACGACGCTGAATTTTTGATGCTGCTCGCCAGCAATTTAGATATAAATTTAAAAAATAATAATTACATGTTTTTTTGCAAAACTCCTCCTCGGCTTGGTTCATCTGAGGGTTGGCAAACCTACGCGTCACATTCCGCTAAATTCTGAACTGTGGGAAGTCAGGAATGTAACAGAAACGTTTTTAAAAGGACAATAAATCGGTTGGTAACTCCTTTTTTACCAGGATTTGTAACCATTGACCCCAATCCGTAAAAAAATAACTATCGGTCGTTAGTCTGAAAGTAAACAGGCCTTTCTTGGGCGTTTCTTCAAAAACGGGTCCACTCGCTGTCTAAATATTTTAACAACAAATGTTTTGAGTTAACTACTTACAACCCTTAATTACACGTTTTGTTGCGGTATTCGCTATTTCTCTATTGAAAATATAATGGCTCTATTGAAAACTTGGAATGTCGTGCTTCGTTTTTTGGTTCAGTCTCCTTTGCTAGCCTGATTCGTTATACCGCGAGGCTCGGGTATGATTCCCGAAAGGGACAGGCATTTTTGTAAGCAAAATTTATATGTCTGCATTTCTGCGTCTGGATGCATGTATTAAATTTATACTGGTAGATATTCAAATATTTCCGTGCAATATTTGTGATTCTATGTAGAGTTGGATATGGCATAAAAAAGCATCAAAGTAGGACAATAAAATTGAAATGAGGGTGCTACGAAAAATCTATAGTGTAAGCTCGCTGGCTGCATTCGTTACTGTGAGATCCGAGAAAGAGTAGGATAGAAATAATGAGTTGGTGATGATGAAGAAGAATGACGGATGAAAGATTGACAAAGCAGATATACAATGCGAATGTGCAAGGATGTAGATACCCGGGGAGATCTAGGTTGACAGTCAACGATCAAATTGCTCGGATATTATCCGAGGTTGTCAAGAGTCTCAGAAACTGGTGCGTTTTTATGAAAGGGTAATTGTCGTGGACGAAGCCAGAAAGATCTGCAAGGATCGTGAGATTTGGCACTTGATACCCTCTGCCAAGCTCCTAAGAGACTTTGCGTGAAAATATGTATGCATGTACGTAGGTAATAGTATCCTTGACTTAGAACTTTAATATTTACTCAGGGGTTAGGTGCTATATGTAATTTATCAAGGAATATTGATTTCATTATTTATTCATTTTCTCTTGAAATTTTCTAATTAGTATAAAATCATATAACAGATTTTTTAAAACCATTTTATTAATAAGAAAATAATGGTAACACAGCCATTTAATACATTTAAATATCTTATAATAAGTGTCAATCACATATCAAAAATTATATAAAACATGTAAAATGCGTATTTATGTCCAAAGCCTTTTCAAACATCCAGTTTCCGAGACGCCAATTAATTATAATCTACGATACATAAATTATTATACTATATCGATACAGCTGTTTAGCATGAGTTCGATTTAGACACCTACCGCCTTACCGAAATAAAATTAGAAGCCTGTTTAACTAAACACTATAAAAATGACATCCAACCAATAACATGCTGCACATGGATAACGTGGCAGCATGCTATTGGTTGAGAATAAAGTTTTAGATACTCTTTCGTAAAACACTTTTTCAATGAGTACATTTTTTAAGTAAAACGATAAATTATAATTGCAATGACGAGGTAAATTGTAGATTAAAATTGATTGGCGTTTCGGAAACTGTGAGTTAATCTGATGGGCGCGGAAAAAGCAATTTGTGCTTTTTACTAACTCCTTTTCACGTTCTCAAGTGATCTGCCTACAAAGCCTTTACAAAGAAATCTATTAGTAAATTTTTGTTTAGTAGTCAAAATTTGACCATTTTTTGACAATAACGGTGGTGCGGAACAAGAGTTTAATTTAAGAATTATCCAGTCGGTTGTTTTCTCGCCTCAATCACGCCTTCCATAAAGGTGACCATATTGAAAATTTTGTTTGAAACATATCAAAATTTGGGATTAAATCTACCAACGGATGCAAACCAATGTTTTAATCCGTGTGGAACACCTATTATCTACTTACAGATATAAGAGTTATTGGGTAAGTCACATTTAATTGTTAGTGCATTTTAAAATGCTTTTTTCTCATATTTTAGGGAGAAAGTTTTAATTTTCCTCAGTGAATTTCTTCCGCTTTTGTCGCTCTAAAGTCTAACTTTAATGTACCTTCCATCTTTCAGCTTAAGAAAATTTTGTGATGGATGACAATGAACACCCCCAACTTTTGCCAACCTTCCATCATCTGATATCCATATATAGGCAAAACATTCGGATGTATTGGTACACCTGCACCTCTTCCCGCAGATACGGTTAGGAGCTACAGAGCGTGATCCTAAGCAATACGTGTATCCTTGGTGCAAGTAGAACTGTTTCCCAGACGTCATGGTGATTAGCTTTGGCTCTGTAAGAGCAGAATTATCTTTACATTAATCGAGATCTTACTGTTCTATTTAAATGCCTTAACTAGTAGTACTTCAAACTACTGTAACAGTATTTCTAAATAAAACTAGCACTTCTTCAAATTACATATTTAATGCCAATTGCTTACAAGAACACTACCAGCCTCGTTGAAAGTACAGAACAGAGTGCACGCTAAATTTAGTTTCCAACCGTTATTGGCATGACAGTATTGCTATACCAAGTATTTAAAAATCCACAATTCATCAACGATTATTATTTGGAAAAGTATTCAGAAAAACATTTGAAATCATCACACTTACCACTTTTCCCCGTGTTGGTACGGGCTCCTTTGCAGAATAGGACATATGCCTTCCTGCCAGGCAGCTCGTAAAAGGCGAGCATAGGCTTACCGTCACTAGCACCGTGACATCTAACTAGGTGGTCGAGTTTCGCAGCGACTCGCCTGGATTGGTACCACCGCCTTAACTATTCCTGCCGCCATAACGTCGTGTTCCAGTTATCATAAAAAAAAGGAGGTTCTCAATTCGACTGCGTTTTCTTGTATTTTTGTTACACGATTACTCGACCAATAACAAACCGATTTAGATGGTTATTTTTAGACAGATAGGTTATGGGTCCGAGGTGATCCAATACGAATTTTATAATGATCCAACTGATTGTTTTTGTGTTATACTTAACTAGCGGCCTGTCCCTGCTTCCAACGGGTATAAAATATACATATAAACCTTTCTCTTCAATCATTTTATCTATTTAAAAAAAAGCCGCATCAAAATCCGTTGCGCACTTTTAAAGATTTAAGCATACAAATGGACATGAGGACAGAGTAAGCGACTTTGTTTTATATTATGTAGTGATAATGCATTTTTTTACTACTAACAGAGTGCTGACAAAATTTATGTGGGACAACCTCAAAAGCATTAGCTATATTTTGGAAAAAGAATTATTAAATCGCAACGTAGTACCTAATGAAGTAGTAGGAGTCCGTAAGTATAGTAAGTAGAGGGCACCCAAGACTAGCCGAAGACACTAAGTCCCACAATGCGATAGGTGGCAAGTCTATCGCCAACTGGGCACATGTCCAATCCCGAACATTTTTTTTTTATTAGAACATTTGAAAAACCACATTTTTGAAGCTATACTTCTTTTGGCGCGATTGGGAAAAATGATGAGAGTGAATTTTTACGATGCGCGTGCACACCGACAGATAAATGTGACAGTCAAAAGCAACACCTTGAAGTTAGTTGCGAACCTTTGTTTTTTTAATTATATTTTATGATTTTTAATTATTGTTGCATGCTATTTATGTATGTATGTGTTGTGTTATTATTTGGTATTTTTGTTGCCCGATCCCGGAATCTAACCCGGGGCTTCATGAATTCAAGCCCAACACAATTTTACTGTGTTGTGCTTCTTTATCTATGTGATTAGGTAACGAACAAACACACAGCTCCCTGACGGTAAAAGACTCTGTCCTGTGGCCGATCGATCACTTACCCATCCCGGACAACGTTGTTGTGATAACTGAAGTAACATTTTAAGTTGCGCGACCCGGGAATCAAAACCAAGACTTAATGCGTTCAACGGCAACACTGAATTACTCCACCACATAGGCGAGGAGAGGATGGAAATAGACGATTTTATCAGTCATAGTTATTAATATTTTTCTTAAAATCTAATAGTAGTAGTTGCAAATATTTTTCTTTGTAATAATGTCGTTATTATTTATCAATATTTTGACAAACAAAAACTTGAATATGAATGTATCTATTAAATAAGTTCAATAGTAAAATAACACATTTGATATTTTCCATCGTCGGCGCTTGGTAAAACTTTACTGTTTTACGTATCACTTATAATTTATTATTTTATAAATAGTCTACCGGTTTCGCTTATGACAGCATAATCAGGGCTACTCTTAAACTTAGGCTATTTATAAAATAAAATGATAAGTGATACATAAAACAGGACAAGTGTTTCTTCATTTTAAAATTAAAATTTTAAAGTTAAAACAGAGCAAATTTGTTTACTAAATAATATAAACACATACAAAATTGTGAATAAATTCATTTGATTTTCATATATCTTCCATCATTAAGTAGGTGGAAAATGCTCCTCGGATGTGTGTGTTGGCTTCCAACTCGTTCCAGGTCTCCATTTACAGTGAACCTTATGTAGGCGTTGCATCCTGAAGTCTTGGTGCATCGCCATCGCTCTCCGTGTTTAGTTCTTGCCCCTAAGCAATACGTGTACCCCTGATATAAATAGTGTTGCTTCCCTGTGATCATTGTTATAAGTTTCGGTTTTTCTGAAAAAATAATTAAAAAAAATACATTGATGTTCTTATATTGTGGAACAATTATACATATATATCGTCGGCTTATTGCAAGAAGTCATTATGTGACATATTATTCTTAAATGAACGGTTATTTCAACATTTTCAACCGACGAAAAAACGACGACGAGGAGGTTCTCAATTCGCCCCGTATGTTTTTTTTGTATGTATGTTACTGGGTTCTTCCGGTGTTGGTGGACGGATTTTCAAAATTGTTTTTTTAATTGAAAGCCTATACTCTCGCGATGGTCCCACTATAATTTGTTCCAGATTTATAGTAGCATTCATGAGAAAACCACAGCTATTCCAAATTTAAAGTCGGTTTTTGCAGTTTTACTGCGTTTAAAATATAGTATATTTCTGTAGTTAATGAGTTCTTGCAAAAAGCCGACGATATGTATCAGATAATCTAGCGATTGGGCACAACTCATGAAGTCATGTAGTAATTACTTTTTCAATTCAAAAGATACTTGCGCTTTACTTTTTCAATAAACATCACTTGATTTAAAGTCGAACCCCTGTCCTTCAACTAGTTAAAACTAATTTTAAACAAAAGGACATTCTAGACGGTTATAAACATTAGTTTGCATCCATGTGGACCTTAGATGTTAATCCAAATTTAATAGTAATAGGAAGGTGTAAACAAAGTTTCCTCCAAGGGTATTTTTGGTGGAAGGCGTGCTTAGAACCTTCTATAACGTCTTTAAAAGATCCGTGTTGGTCAGGGCTCCTTTGCAGAATAGACCATCTGCCTTCCTGCCAGGCAGCTCGAAAAAGGCAAGCATACGCTTACCGTGACTACCACCGTGACATCTGACCAGGTGATAGAGTTCCGCGGCGACTCACCCGGATTGGTACTATCGCCTTACCTTTTCCTGCCGCCGTAACGCCATGATGTGTTCCGGTTTGGAGGGTAAGGTAGCCAGTAAACTTACTTTTACTCGAGGCCTAACATCCCGGCCTCAGGTTGGCAACGCGTAGAGCCACCTTTGGTGTCTCTAGGCGGCGTAAATTTTTTACCATCAGGAAATCAGTCTGCTTGTTTGCCTTCCAATATCATAAAAAAATCTACAAACGAATCTGACAAGTATTTAAAAAAATATCAATTTGGTAGCATTTCTATTTTAAATTCGTATATTTTACGGTTTTATAAAGTTTAGGTATAAAATGTTTAAAATTGACTATTGTGTGAACATAAAACGTATTCATGTACTTTTATTATGACTTTTTTATTTAATTTATTATATACTAAGCTGATAAACATACATAATATATAATACACCTCTTAGACCACTGAAGTGCATATGAGGCATTAGTTCTGCGTCTTAAACTTACTACTTATTTATTGACTAATTGAAATAGTTAGTCAATAAACTAAAAACTAGCCAATGTACCTAAACATTACAAAAAAACTAATAATAAATGTTTAAATACAATGTGTTCTAATGTTTACATTTTCAGACAAACGAGCCTTTACTTACAAACAAGATAAAAATATAAGATAAGATGAGATAAGACAAGATAAAATAAGATAATTTAAAATGAGATAAAAAATAATGTTTTAACTTTTTTTGATATTTTTCGTATCACGTCTTGTTTTTAAAATATTCAGTAAATATTTAATTAGACGGAGCACTATGTACCTGATGTCATACGACCATAATATTTTTTGGATCTTGTAGTCAGTAATGTTTGTTAAACTATTGCCCTTTTTACTAAACTAAAGTAAGTAAGTTCCAAGTTTTACATATCTGCCATCGCTGAGTAAATGATATTTATTTTTGGGATGGGTATATTCACCACCAACTCGTTCTATCCTGCAGTGATATTACATCGCCATCGTTCTCCGTGTTTAGACCTCGCGCCAAAGCAGTAAGTGTACCTCTGGTGTAAATAGTGTTTCTTTCCATTAATTATTATTATCAGTTTTGGTATTTCTGAAACAAAATTCTTAATATTATTGATTTTTGTATATATCTTTTTAAATATGGAAATAATTCAACATACATTACCAACCAACCTCTTCTAAATCTAAAACAAAAACTCTTAAATCATAAAACAGTATCTTTAATCTGGATTTAAAACACGTTTTAATTTCTAATAACATTATTAAGTTTAATATAAGTCCCATCATTGAGTAAACGATAACTGTTTTTCGGATGTGTATGGTCACCCACAACTCCTTCCAGGTTTCCTTCATTATCAATTCTTATAAAAGCCTTGCAAGCAGTAACGATACACCGCCATCGTTTCCCATAACTAGTTATAGCTCTAAAGCAGTATGTGTACCCCTGATATAAGTAGTATTGCCTTCCATTCGCCATTGTTATTAATTGCGGTATGCCTGAAAGCATTAGAGTAGGATGAATGCGGTTCAAATTAGAACGCTACGAAAAATCTGGGGTGTAACCCGCTGACCAACAGGGAGACCCGAAAAAGAGTGGTATTGAAAGAAAGTGTTGATGTTAAAATGAGTAAGGCATGCTCCGCTGGTTCGGCCATGTGGAAAGAATGGCAAATGAAAGATTGACAAAGCAGATATACAATGCGACTGTGGATGGATGTAGGTATCCGGGAGACCTAGGTTGACGTTTCACGATCACGCTAGGGTATTAAAAAGAATGAAGAGGAAGCCAGAAAGGTCTGCAAGGATCATGAGATTTGGCACTTGATACTCTCAGCCTACACCGTAAGGGACTTAACTAAAATACGTATTGTCTGAAAACAAGTTTAATTCATACAAATTAGGATTTATTAAATAAAGTATTAAATTAATGTACTACGATGTTTATTGTTTGTCTGAGTGAATTTGTATTAATATCATTTATGATAACCATAACAAGATAATTAAGGTTTTATTGAAATTTGACATGATTTAATGGTATTTCATTTAAATCAATAACTTCCTTAAATTTCATATATGATAAAACAAAATATAATAAAAATATAAAATTATGGACAGATAACTAACTATAGCAGAGTTTTACTAAAACTGCACTAAATTGAAAATTTTAGATAATTGAACTGATAGTTCCAATTTTGTTTTTTTTATTTTTTATCATAAACATAAAAAAAATATGTATGCTACTAGGCTAGTATTTGTTCTTTTGTATTGTAATATTTAAGACATATATGACTGTACCTGAAGACATATATGATTGAAATTTTTGTTTATTTTTTTCATATTTTGGTAGAAAAAAAAAGCTTCTTTTACAATACTATAATCATATAAAACTTTACATCAGTTAATACGCACTGGGTGTTTTATTTATATTTGTTACTATATTTTAATATATCTTCCATCATTTAGTAAATGATATGAGCTTCTTGGATGGGTGTGTACGCCACCCACACGTTCCAGGTCTCCATTTATAGTGAGACGAATGTAAGCGTTGCATCCCGCAGTGCATCGCCACCTCTCCCCGTGTTTAGTCTTTGCCCCTAAGCAATAGGTGTACCCCTGGTATAAATAGTGTTGTTTTCCATTAACCATCGTTATCAGTTTGGGGATATCTAAAAAAAAGCTTTTCATTTACTTACTTTGATTTGTAGAACACATTTTTATGTATATTTATAAGTTTTTATTAAATTTATTACAGTATCTATTTTAGTACTTTTATGCAAGCATCCTCACTTTGGGGTTAGATGAATCAGTGTAATTTATCCAAGGATAATTATTTATAATTTTTTTAAACATTTCAAATTCAAAGTCATAGCAGACAATAGAGAAGATTTTCCTTAGTCTGGTTTTGGTCCACCAGGATGGTGACGACGTAACGTATCACTATTTCTGTGGCTATTTCAACACTTTTGTACATCTATTTTTCTGATAAAACATTGAACCTTCAATTTGCAATCTTTATTTCAAACTCGAAATCGTAGCAGAAAACAGTGAAGGGTTTACTTAGTCTAGTTTTGGTCCACCAGGATGGTTTTATTTATAACAGATGCAGAATAGGCCTTTAATTTGCTGATCCTGCGAAACCATACTATTCCAACACATTTGCAATTTGCGCGTGCTTTGACTTTATTCGTGGTCTGGTCGCGGGGGTGGGCGTTGGGAACGTAAGTTAGGCTAGTCACATTGTGTGTCATGTCATTTGGAAGACTTCACGCTTCAACAGTTACACAGGTTCCTCGGAATTAGCAAAATAAAGAGTTGTTCTACATCTGTCACCAAGATCGTGACGAAGCAATAGTCCGAGTACTAGTAGTAGTTGTACTTTATTTTTGTGACTCTTTCAACACTTTCGTATACAGATTTTTTTTTTTGCTACAGGACAATGAACTAGCACATGGCTCTCATGATGATAAGAAACCTATAGACACCATATTATGGATGCTGTCCTATGGCCGGGTTGTCAGTAGTGATTTCTGTAATACAAATACTGGTAGCATTTGATTTTTCGTATTATTGGTACCTCAAAAAGAAACTGTTTTTATTAAAAGAAGCAAGCCCCGAAAATTTAATTTATCTTAGCTGTTTGCACAAATTTAATAATCGATAGCAATGAAGGAGTGGCCTAAATTTTTGTACTGTCATGTAAGTGAGTGTTTAAAGCCCGATTATATAAACCGTCGGATGTCTTCCTATGTTGAGTATGTTGGTGACAAAGGCCTTGAACTGGTCCAACAGGATAGCAATTAAGAAGAGGTCTAGAGCTTTTGACTGTAAAATATATTCAAAGACCACCACACCAACACAGAAACTGGATATCCTCCAATGCTGTACAGGTTGTTGAAAATTATCCTCAAACTGGTGCAACACACTGATACACAAGAAGAGTGATGATCTAAGTCTAGTCTATGATGTCTGAGTAAGTTTTTGGGGCCATCGAGAGAAAAGATGGTGGAAGTTTTTTCATAGTTATTGAATTTCGTGTTTAATATTGAGTGAAATTAGTCAATTTTGGTGGCATTTTGTCCAATTTTGTTCAGTGAAAGTGCACAAATGAAATAATCATGAAGAAATTAGCGTATCGTGTTGCCACCAAATCTCATTACATGAGCTTGAGTAATGAGGCCACTGCTTTACCCAAGAGCCTGACATGACTTACTGAAGACTTATGACTGACGACTTATTATAATTGTTATAAAATTTAATGCTAATTTCTACTTGACTTATGGCAAAATACTAACGTGAAAGCCAATACCTAAAGAAAGAAAAAAGACCTCTGAGTGGTCTTTTTAAAATTCAGCTTAAACACGAACATAGAAACCGCGAGATGTCCTCCTATACTGCACAGGTTGATGGAAGTGTTCCTTAGACTGGTGCAACACACATAGGTTCTGATCCACCAAGATGGTAACAAAGCAGTGGTCCGTGTTGTTACACCGCCATTTATTTGGTTGTTTCGATACTTTGGTGTAGTAGTGGTTATTGAAATATAAATACTGTTTTCCATTAATTGTTGTTATAATTTGTGCTGAAATTTTCGAGCGAAATTAGTTAATTTACTTGGTATGAATACTAAGGTTTTGTTAACTTTAAGAACTTCACTAGCAGTATAAGTGTTCAGTGTAAGGTAGTTGGCATACTTGCACACGTGGTCAAAGGATTCCAATCACAAGACAGCAGCACACCAGTAACATTTATAGTTACAAACGATAGTTTTCTCTTAAACCCGGTTCCTATGATCAAAGAACAGTAAACCGTCAGTATAACCATTGGTAGTTTGTCTAAAGACGCTGATAGATTTGAGCATTCACTTCTAACAGGACATCGAGCATTCGCCGCTTTTTATTTGTCGAACTGAACAACGAGCAGACAAGCATAGAGCCAAACATTGCTATGAACATTTTCATGAGCATTCTAGTGAACGCTCTATTACAAGGGAGGGCAAATTCTTTTGACCGCAGGCCGGTAGGTTAAAAAAAAATCTAGTGGCGAGCCAGTAAATTATAATTAATCTTGAGGCGGGCCGGTTTATTAAAACACCTGAAAATACGTAAATATTACGATTATAAAACGTTGTATAAAGATAACATAAGACATTGTTTATTTTATTTTACAATCCTTTATTAAAATAAAATCTATGTATGAAGTCTTAACATATGAAATACGCAATATATATGTTTGAAGTATCGATTCAGTACCTTAATTGTTCAAATTACACTTAGTCTTTTAACATTTCGACCATTAATTTTCTTAAGGAGGTACATATTTTTTTTAAAAAAAACCCTCGGCGGGCCGGATTAAAACCTCTCAAGGGCCGGATCCGGCC
>NJDD01003933.1:369326-391607 GCA_002245505.1 Calephelis nemesis | reverse complement strand
TGAATGATGATCGAAGCTTGGCTCGGCAAAAAGCTCGAAGCAATGCTCGCCAGAACGCTCGATAGAATGCTCGCTAAAATGTTTTCGTTATTTTTCTGTGATATAACATTCGTACAAATGCTCATTACAAGTGAATGCTCAAGTCTATCAGCACCTAGGTAACGAAGCGTTGCTCATAGTAACATAAAATGTTTCGAGTAACAATCGAAAACGAACAACTGTATTCAGATTTTATACTATTCGTCCAAAAACAACTAATAGTAAGCCAAACGACTCGTTTTTGAATAGGAACCGAGCTCTAATCAAGAGAGCTTCTCGTTCGTTTACTTATAGTAGATATTAGTAAGGGTATAAATTCGCTGTGTGAAATTTAATCGGATCTGCATAATTACTGCTACCTCATAACATAACGTAATCGTAAATTTTAAATATCCAATCTCCAAAACTCAATCTTAACATAGCTGAGAACCACTAATATCACCTCTATGGTCTAGCGGTCCGGCGTCGGACTTGACTTCTTGAGGACCCTGGTTCGATCTCCGGGTCGGGCAACAAAAAAAACAGAATTTTTATTTTTTTATTTTTATGATATTAGAAGGCAAACAAGGAGACGGATTTCCTGATGGTAAGAAATTCACGACGCCTAGAGACACCAAAGGTGATAATGGTGCGTTGCCAGCCTGAAGCCGGGATGTTAGACCTCGTCTAAAAGTAAACTTACCGGCTACCTCACCCTCCGAACCGGAACACGTCAATTGCAAGCACTGACGTTATGGAAGCAGTATTAGGTAAGCGGTGGCACCAATCCGGGCGAGTCGCTGCGAAACTCTATGACCTAGTAGGATGTCACGATGTTAGTGACGTTAAGCCTATGGTCGCCTTTACGAGCTACCTGGCAGAAAGGCAGATGGTCTGTTCTTCAAAGGAGCCCGGACCAACACGAGGAATAATTATAATATATAGACTCACAAATTACTAGTCTGATTTTGATAAAATGTCATCATAAAAAAATGCATTTGATTTGTTGTGACCACCAGGACCGGAGTAAGGAAATAAAATCACGAGGATTTATTTTAGCAATTTTCATGCTCGACTTTATCTTGAGTAAGCTTATATCTTCACCCGTACATAGATTCCATCACTAGTCCTAAAATAGCATGGCGCTTCGTGGAAATGCTGCCCCTTTTCTTTGACCACCTGCAGTTTATCAGTTACGTTGACGCTGGAGTAACAGCAGTTGGTTTTAACGCACCGCCACTTCCGCGGCATCCCAGGTATTTTTGTGTAGTAATGGTTTTTATAGAAGAGTATTTGCTTTCCATTAACTGTGGGTAAGAGGTATGCTGAAATTTGTATATGACATTAGGATAAAAAAAAGTATCTTCACACCCATATCCCCAAAGGGATTTTGGAGAGATTAGCAGAAGCACAACCAGAGCGCCCACGATTAACCGAAGACACTAACGGCCAATATTAATAATCAATCCTACTCCAAATTTTGTTGTCCAAGATTGATATTTTGATCCATTTTTATGTTATCGCTTGCCAATAACATATCTGAGGACAGGATAAATATGGCAATTATGTATAGGATAGGCCGGCGGATATGCAGCTATCTAGATTGCTTGAAATCCATCTTTAGAAATAGGCCGTAAGTCTAACAATGTGATAGGTGGCACGCCTATTGCCAACAGAGCACATATCTAGTTCCGGGCAACACTATGTTCATTCGAAAATTAAAAATATACATTTTTTAATTTCTTCGCTGCCCGACCCGGGAATCGAACCTTAAGGTCCCAAGAACTAGAAGAGGCGACTATTATATATTAGGATAGAGGAAACAACCAACACTTCACTAGGTGAATGAGTCCAGATCGACTTCTTTTATATTCGTTTAAAAATTAGTTTTGGTTCTTGTCACAGGAACATGGTGGTATCTGCTTCTAAACCTTAAGTTATAGCTATGATTTTTCATTGCAATCAATAGAAAGAGACAAAAAATCTGTCAGATTTATTTGCACACCTCATTCCTACAGGTTTCATAAATATTTCGTCATACGTTGATTATCACCAGTTATTAAATGCTGACTTATTTGACTTGTCTAAAAAGTTAGCATAGTTCCATGTTTTATGGGAATAAGATAGAAAAGACCTATAATAAGTTGAGTTAATGCCTAACAGAATTATCATTGTAGTGATAGAGTAGTTCTCCCCGTGTTTGCCCGGGCTCCTTTGCAGAATAGACCATCTTCCTTTCTTGCTAGGCAGCTCGCAAAAGGCGAGCATAGGCTTATTATCACTAACACCGTGACATCTGACTAAGTGGCAGAGTTTTGCAGCGACTCGCCCGGATTGGTACCATGGCCTTACCTATTCCTGCCGCCATAACGTCATGACGTGTTCCGGTTCGGAGGGTAAGGGTAGCCGGTAAACTTACTTTTGCTAGAGGCCTAACATCCTGGCCGAAGGTTGGCAATGCACCATTATCAGCTCTGGTGTCTCTAGGCAACGTAAATTTCTTACCATCAGGAAATCCGTCTGCTTGTTTGCCTTCCTATAAGATAAAAAAAGTGAATTAATTTTCGACGAAAAATTTTGAACAAATTTTCTATACGACGAATAATTTTCTACATAAACTATCATCATATTAAAGATAGCGGTGGCGAGACTTAAAAATGACTTTATAAATTTCAATTTATACTTACCCCAATCGACATATCTATAAAACAGCACTAAATTTAAATAAAACAATTATTATTATTGATTAATATTGTTTATAGAATAAAGAACCTAAACCAAAGGTTATTAAAATTTTGTCTGTCTTTTCGCTTTTCACGCACTTTTTTTAGTAGGTACTTAATAGGTTATAGCCCAGGTCAAAATTTAGGGCGTCAACAAATGTCCGTCTTGCGGCGCCGCGCTGCTAAAATCGTCTGTTTACGTTTCTCTGCCATTGACCATCATGAGAAAATTATTTTTTATTTGTTATTTAAGGTTATTATTCTGTGTTAAATAAATAGTGCCGCGCTGCTACAATCGACAGTGACGCTACCGCCTAGTCTAACGGCGCGGCGCCGCAACGTAGTTATGTGTTTAGGCCTTTAGGATATCTATTAATGTAGGAAACCTTTCGGTTCCATAACTAACTAATGTTTCAATGGCCTATCTGTTCGATAACTCTTCGAAACTACATTTTTAAAATAAAAAAAGTCAAAAATAAAATTTAATTACATTCTGATTTACACAAAGAATCTTATAATTCATTAAGATACTTAAAATTACAAACAAAAATTAAACACGAAAAACCAGCTGAGCCTTTACCACGAATTGCTATAGATTACGTTAAGTAATTTAATTATCGAAATTTATAGGCTTTTGGTATAAAAATCAAGTTCCCTTCCCACTTCGGAAGCGCATTTAGGTTTGGCGTGAATTGTAAAGTAGCATTGTAAACTCATGGTAAGGGCCCAGTACTATTCTATTCAACTTTTTACGGAAACGTATGACAATACATGGACTACTCATACCTAAACATAAATCTAACTGATCTCATAGGGTTTTTCTATTGCGATTAATCCTACTAATATTATAAATACGAAAGTTCGTATGTTTATTTTTTACTCCTACACGCAAAAACTGCTTAACCGATTTTTATGAAATATGGCACACACGTAGAGGGTAAGCTTTCGGGATAAAAACTATCCTATCGGGAGGAAAATGTTCCTGTGGGACCATAATCCACGAGGGCGACGCAGCAAGCAACACCTAGTTAAGTATATTTTTTAAAAATTAAAAGAAAAATTCAACGACATGTCTAAAAGATTAAAACTTAGAACTTACTAGTGTGTTATGTTTTATTATTGTCGACGGTGGCGAGGGGCAGAAACTGTGGACAAACGAGAAAAATGTACGGAAGACGTGAGAAAAGGAATCGCACGCATGTTTGTTTGTTACTTCTTCACGAATAAACTGCTTAACCGATTTTTATCAAATTTGGCACACACATAGCGGGTATCTTAGCATAGTTTTTATCTCGAAAAATGTTACTGTGGTACCATTAAGTACGCGGTTAATACCTAGTATAATAATAATTAAAGCGTAGTACAACTGCAAAAAATCGACTCCAATTTTAATATTAAGCCCATCTATCAAGGTTCACAAAATATGCTATATCTATTAAGGATAACTCAAAAAACACTTGTCAAATCTTGATTAAATTTGTATAGGACCACCTGAGAATTTCGACCTACCTTACAACAAAGGTATCTTAATTATTTCCTCTTTGGTCGAGTGTAACACACAAAGAAAATATCAGCCGAATTGACAACCTCTTTATTTTTGGAGTCGGATAAAAATACAATGTAGTGTAAAAGTAATTTCAAATTTAACATATGTTCATAACATTTCTGAGATAATAAAAATATAGCAGCTTTTGTGTATGATTATCTCTACATTAAAAAAAAAAGACAATGTACTGTGTTACATTCAGATAAGTTATTTTGAACACAACATGTATGAGTACACTTTTATATTATCACACCTTTACGCCGCATTATACCGCAAAAACATTGATTAATAATAATATTACAAAAAAGATTAGCAACTTTAGTTTTACTTAACTATATATTTAACTATATGTTTACAAGTAAGCAACTAAGCTATACAAATATTACTTAAATTATTGCTGCCTATAATACTCATTGAAAGTAGCCATCTTTTCTTCCCGCGTCAATTTATTCCAAATATCGTCTTCGTCATCACCAGTTACTTGAAGTACAATAGTATCAGTTGGAAAATCATCATCTTTTGTGTTTATCTCTTCTATAACCTTCCCAAGGCATTTTTTAAAATTTAAAGCATCGGGATTCCATGGAAATAGACCAGAAGCTCTGAAACCATTAACTATAGACGACGATTGTACGCCATTTTCAAGGACTTCTTTAAGTATTGGTACAAAGTTTTTCTTTGTGAGCGCTTGTGATGGATGATCTCGTTTCCATTTTGATACAACACTCTTCCATGCTCGTTTTAAAGGCCTAAAATTAACTGAATCTGCTGGTTCCAAGAGTTTTGTAGTATTTGGGTACAGTGATATTAGAATAATATCAAGACTCTTACACAGGTCGCTGATATCTAGGGTATTAGGAGTTTTACTACTATCCACAAATAAAAGTACTGGAAATTGTCTTTGCGTTCTCAGTAAATAAGGGTGAAAAACATTTTGTATGTAGTCATAAAACTGCTCAGATTTCATCCATCGTGCATCTGTGGCACTTGTGCTGGATTCACAGGAATCCTGCAATGAATCTTTAGAAAGGATTTTGTTTGGAAAAACAACCAGAGGTGGTGTTATGTCACCATTTGCACCAAAAGTAACAATAACTGAAACATATGATTTTCCAACTTCACCGGCATCTTTTTCACCTTTCCA
The DNA here is from genome assembly GCA_002245505.1 of Calephelis nemesis. Lineage (NCBI taxonomy): Eukaryota > Metazoa > Arthropoda > Insecta > Lepidoptera > Riodinidae > Calephelis > Calephelis nemesis. The sequence goes on along the minus strand of NJDD01003933.1, from coordinate 386,176 downwards.
AGCAAGTATTTCTCCACTTTTGGGGCACAATTGTAAACTTAACTCATCCGCGTTAAAAACCCTCGAAGGGTCTTCTAGTATATCAATATAACCATTCTCCTGTAAGAACCATTCGATTTGCGTAAACCATGCCTTTGTGTCTACTTCCGATGTAAGCGCACTTGGAGATTTTAATGTTTCTGGCATTTTACTACTAAGCTCTGGATGACGTTGTACAAAAAGATGGTACCATGTTTTTCCTGGTATACCATTTTTGAATGGATTTTTACGGTCAGTTTGTTTTATTATATTTGCTACACTTAGTATCAGGTCAATTCTTCGGTTTGGGAATCCCTTTCGACTAGATTCGAGCAACCATTCCACGAGGGAATCTTCCTCTTCTTTGCACAATACACTGCTGGGACCTGGAAGGTCTTTCACGTTTTGCCGTCTCAATCGAAACTGTATTGTTCCCCTTGGTACATTGTATGTTTTGGAAACCATTCTCTTCGACATTCCACTCTTGACAGCTTTTAGTGCGGACGCCAAAGTTTCTGTGCTGTACAACTTTCTTTTCCTTTTAATACGACCTTAAAAATAAAATTAAACACGTTATAGATTGTATGTATTAGTACCTATAGTAACAGTAAGTTTTAAGACAATGCATATGAATGACATACGCCATTGATTTTTTCATAGCAGTGTAATAAATATTACCAATTCGTACGGCAGCCAATAGGTACAAAATGTAGAGGGAGTTAGAGACATATTAAACAGACCTTCCGCAGTAGTATTGACAATACACAAATAGTATTAAATTTGTAAATAGACAGTAATGTATTTGATTGTTGTCCTTCTCAGGAAAACAAGCCTTGAATATACTGTTTATCACCCTAAGCAAACTCTATGGCAAAGAAATTTTAATGCCCAGAAAGATATACGCCGAGAGAAATTCGTCGACAAACAGAAAGACGACAACGTATCTTCAATGAAAAAAAAAATGTTTACTTAATCCATCAATATTGAGAACTACCAACAGACAGTACTGAAACAGGAGTTGATGTTATTTAAAAAAAAATACTTTTGATGAAATTTATGATAGAAGTATATATTAGTTTAAATTAAACTATCTTTTACTATGAAAAGTTTTTTGTGTCACATTTTGAAAAAAGTGAGTATCTTCAAACACGTATTTCTGAAGAGACAGATAGAGGTACAACCACGGCATCCACAGCTAGCTCAAGATATTAGACCCACAATGAAATAAATGGCAAACATACCTCCAACTTGACACGTGTTTTTTAATGAAAATTTAAAAAATATTCATTTTTGGTCACATTTAATAATTTGAAAAAAATTATACGTATGTGCAAATTTTCTTGGTAGAAAAGGAAGGTCCTAATAATATATTACAGATGTTTAGAGATTTTGTAGCTGTTCATATATTGTATGGGAGCTTTCTTGTACCCTATACTTTATGTGATATTTTGATACTAAACTTATTAAGTACGTTATCATATTTTCAATATCCAGTCCATGACATATCAACGCAGAAAGGATGAGCAAGGGCAAAACTATTTCTACGCATCTATATCAAACTAGTTTGAAATTAAACAATTTCTGCGTCCTGGGGGCTGATTGTGTAACTCAGTTGCCCCCTCAAAATGGAAAAGTGTACATCAAAGAGCTGTCAAATGACGTGTTTTATATTTGCTATCTCCAGTGACCAACAGAAATACAATAGAGATAGCAAACACAAATGGCGTAATTTGACGTACAGCTTTAACTGAGACACATAATCACCCCCCAGATCTATTTGTAACACGTACTATTTTGTCATTTCTAAGTTCTTTTATTGAGAGTTCTTTTTATCCAATTATCATCATCTTCATCAGCCGGAGGACGTCCACTGCTGGGCATAGGCCTCCCCCAAAGAGCGCCACAAGTCACGGTCACAAGCCGCTTCTCCATATTGCAGATCAAGCAGTTAAATCGTTTAAATAATCGGTATGAACACATTCGTGGTTTCAATGACGCGGACATACTTGTTGCTGTTGCCAGTTTTCTGAAATTTAACCGGTAGATGGCGATGTTGTCCTCTCCTAATCATCAAGTGTAAATTATCGTCAACTGTAACACTGACGTAGCACACGTTAGATTTGATACATCTCCAGTTATTCTTACCCCGCCTGTTTTCGTAATAATGGTTTTCAAGCTTCAAATACTTCTTCCCGTGTATCGATTCTATAATTGTTCCTATAAATTGAAAACAAAACTAAAAATAAAACAAACGATTAAATATAGATTATACTCAGAAATTTTGTTGTTATATACTACTGGATCTCAGCTTTCCTTCAATTTTTAATTTATTTGGCCAAGTCAACCTCCGAGTTCCAAATGAATTTCGTAAAATTGTGATAAAACTATTTTTGTAGACTGAACTATTTCTGAACAATGGAATTCTGGTACTGCGAGCCTCCGAACTGAACCATGTTACTGATGACTGGTGGATAATGGGACTATAAGGGTTAGTTAAGGACTGTTGAACTTTTATAATTTCGAGCAGTGCAACTGCAAAAATGACCCCAACTATTTGTATTTGATATTTTCTATCGTCGGCACCACTTGCTAAAACTTCCAAATATTAATATTTTTAAATAACGAAACACTTGAAAACTCACAGTGACACTTAAAACAGTACAAGTGTTTCTATTTAATTGGCTAATACGATTTGATCATATTTTTTTTAATATAGCGAATTAGCTTCCGCCCGCGACTCCGTACGTGCGGATGTCGGTTTCGCGTGATAAAACTGAAAAATTAAGACTTTTTCTTCTATTTTCCAGGATAAAAAGTATCACATTTTATGCCCAGGATAATAGGGTTTAATTATACCAAGTTTCATCGAAATCATACCGTTAGTTTTCACGTGATGCCTGAACAGACAGACAGAGAGAAAAAAGTTTTTTTAATCACATATTTGAGTTTGGTATCGATCCAATAACACCCCCTGCTGTTTATTTTTCCAATATTTTCAACGTACAGAATTGACCCTTCTACAGATTTATTACATGTATATAGATGAATCCGAAATGGTTTCGCATAGGTACATTTTATTAACAAAATAACAGTAGTTTTTGAGCCGCAGTAAGTCTTAATACTGCAGGAAATGCAGGATCATGATATTGAAATATTATTTGGGAATACGTCAGAATCATGACCTATCTCTCTAAAAAGGAACCATCAAAATCGGTTCAATATTGGCAAAGCCACAAAAAAAATATACAGTCAAATTGAGAATCTCCTCCATTTGATGTCGGTTAACAATATACGTCATACTCAGAATGATCAAACAACATAATAATCAAATGGATTGTCAGCCTGTTGTGATATTGACATTTACATTTGTATCTTCATGCCTGTATTCCCAAAGAGATAGGCAGAGGAACAACCAGGGCACCCATTACCATTTGAAGACACTAGTCCTACAATGCGATAGATAGTAAACTTATCGCTACTTACCCAATTTCGGCAACATTACTTTTCAATTTTGTTTTAATACAAAATTAAAAAAAAATATTGCCCTACCCGAGAATTACACCAGACCCCGAAAACAGACCACTAAACAAAAGAGGTGATATGATATTTACATTTGTTGTAGTTAGTTAGGTATTACAAAGACTTGACAAAATCTACAAATTTTATTCAGTCAATTTTATTTACAAATACTGTAGCTCTCCTTATAAGAAATAAAACACAATACACGTTCTAACTACTTTCCTCTTTGGTGTAATACGAATTAAGTAGTGTACATATAACTTTCAATGAAATACCATAAAAGTTTTTGTATGTGATATTCGTTTGTTCGACTAAGAACCTATGACGACCTGCACTGAGCTGATAATAGGATGAAACCTTTTTTAACCCCCGACGTAAAAAGTGGGGTATTATGAGTTTGACGTGTCTGTCTTTATGTTTGTCCGTCTGAGGCATCATTACTCCCGGACGGATGCAGTGATTTCAATTTAGCTTTTTTGTATTAAAAGTAACTTATGTTAGACATGTTTGATGAAAATCGGTTAAGCCGTTTAAAAATTGTGGGGGTTAAAGTAGGGACATTAACCGAATGCCTGCAAACATACTCGGATATTTTTTACTTTTTAAGGGGAAATTAAGTTAATGTGTCGGTTTTTTTAATTTTTAATTTATTTTGTTATATATAACAAATTAAGTATTTATACCAGAGAACACATTAAAAATGGGTTGCCTAAAAAAATCTGGACATTTTTTTTTGTATTTTTAAATTGAATCGTGCAATATTAAGATAGTCAGAAAATTGTAGAATAGAATAGAAAATATTTGACACACTCACCTTACAGGGGGCACTTGTGACGACTTGTGTACCAACTTAAAGTATCAGACAATATATAATGTACAAAAGTGGGGTTGCCTGTTATTTATATGGGTTGCCAAGTATAAGCAGATAAGTCGATGCCAGTTACTTTCACGGGATTGGATATTAAAAAATATATCGACAGTAGAATTTTATTGCAATTTTATAACACTTTGACATAAGGATTGCTTGCGAAAAAATCAGAATAAGAAAAAACATTTTTAAAAAGCAATTTTTTTTGTCCAGAATTTTTTAGGCAACAGATTTTAAAATTGATTTCTAATGTTTCACTTTTATTGAATTAGGCATTACTTTGCGGAAATCCATTATAACAGATGTAAAATAAGCCTTTATTTTGGTAATAAGTAAGCAGTGTAACTGTTGTGGCGATTATTCCTCCAAACGACACAGAATGTGACAAGCCTAACTGACGTTCCCACCGCTCACCTCCGCGACCAGAACAAGAATAAAGGAAGAACTCGGGAAAGAATATGAATTGTCACGCCCTTTGCATTATTATCAGCTCGGCGTACTCGATGTACGTTCGGATCTTCTACTATATCAGGAACTTGTTCTAAAATACTAGTACATCATATTCTCTGCTTCATCATATTGAGAGAACTGGAATTCGCATTTCGCTCGGAGAGGTTTCCGGATATTTCCGAACCTTACATATTTCCCGAGATGGTTTCTGAAAAAATTGACCGGAGCATGTTGATGTTCACCCATCAATTTCACCACAAAGAGATTATCATCGACGGTGATACCAGCAAAGCAGCAGTTCGTTTTGATACACCTCCAACTGTTTCCACTTCCGGGTCGTTTCGAGTAGTAATAGCCACCGTATTTCAAATGTCTCCTTCCCTTGACGGTTTCTATAATAGACGCTACAAGAAATACATTTAATACAGTACCCTCTTTACTTAATTCCAGGAAAAGAAAATATTCATGCTTATAATCATTATTATTATTCTAGTGTTGAATGAATGAATTAATAAATGAATAAAATTTATTATGCACAAAAAACACTGTTTCACTTATATTATCATATTCAACTTTTCCAAGGTACACAGAGGCGTTCTTATCGCTTCGGAATGGTCTCTGCCAAAATACCTTAGTGTGAAGTGCAATTTTTAAATTGTTTTTCAATGCAGATGTAGATATTTTTTATTTTAATGGCATTAAAAAAAAATTTGGTTTAATGGCATTTATTTAAAAAAGAAATACAAGTAAAAACTGTCTCGATCACGTCAGCTTTTTAATAAAAAAACCATCCGTATCTAATCCGGTCCATTTACAAACTAATAACACTTTTTCCGTCGGTGTTAACAATAAATCTAAAGCTTAAGGATGAGTATCGTGCGCAAGTAGAACAATTTTAGGCCCGTATCAATAGTTCGCTCCCAATTTGTGCCCGTTATTTAATACTTACTCTATCAATTAAAATGATTCTAGATGGTTGTAAGTACGCCGTCTAAGAATGGTAGCCTTAAAGCAAACATTGCTTCCAACTTTCGATTATTATTACATTTTAAATATACAGTATAGACCAGTGGTGCCCAAACGGTCGACCGCGATCGACCGGTCGATCACGAGAGATTCCATGGTCGATCTTAGAGGTTAAGCCAGTTAGTACCTACAAGATTTTATTTTCGAATTTTGAGTATTTTTTATCTACAAATGTGTGTAAATAGTATGAAACTATGTAAAACTACAAAAAAATACTTATAATTACACAACATAAATGATATGAAATAAATACGTGTATGTATAGATAATAAAAAAAATACATAAAAATAAAGCTGTTGATCTTAAACCTTTAACTTTTTCTCAAGTCGATCTTCACAGCAAAAAGTATAGACACCACTGGTCTAGACGGATGTAAGACAATGTTTACAACCATCTAGAATCCATATTAGCAGCTAGATCGCACTACGGTATAGTATCGATCTTGCGAGCAGTCTATTATTTTATATTCCTGCATTAATCTATTAGCAGAGTGTCAGACTATCTTTTTATCTTTTCCTGCTGCTACAACATCAGTGCTCGTAACTGTTGTGTTTTGGTTAAGAGTGGCGTGAAATACTTAACAAGATGTTTAAAACGTCCACTTCTGTTTTTAAATGCGACATTCACATTTTAAGGTTCTAATAACCCTCCTAATAACAACACAACAATAGTGAGCACTGACGTTATGGCCTTAGAAAAGTGGTCAGTAGTAACAATCCGGACGATCCGTTTCCGAACTTTACCAGCTAAAGGCTATGTCCACACCTGTGCGCTGTAAACTTCATTTCGTATGTCTATTTTCAGTTCGTCAGTTGTCAAGTACTGCTATAAAACGCATTCGTATTATTATAAACATCAATGCGTCGATCTTTAAAAATTTTGAACATAATTAATTAATTGTTTAAAAAAATCTACGAAACGTCTAAGTTTTCAAATCGTCACTTTTTTAATTATTCGTATTATATTTGTATTTGATTCTCAAAATAATTAACATGTATGATAATCTTTGCTTACTTGAATGTTATCACCCGTCATTTGGTTTACAAAACGCATAAAATGTAGTAAGTGTACTACTACAGTTATTGAACCAACCGGCGATGGACCAGCCTGTGGCATGCGCTGTGGTCGCTACTCGTTCTAGGTTTTGAGCATTCGTGATGCACTAGAGCCATGACTACAGTTATGTAAGACGAACGGGAAAATGCACTGGTGAAGACATACCTTAACTGACTTGCGCAATAAGTTAGCTAAACAACAAAATAATACTATTTACGATAGTGTCGTCACATCCCCACACTGATTGATTTAAAGCTTGACATATGTTCCACTACTTGTCATGTGTAACCTTCGCGCTGGATGATTATGCTCCATATGTATCTTTATGATGACCAACTCATTATCAGCATACACAGATCCCTTACACTTGGGGTAGAGGGTACAGCTCCAGCGCTTCATGGATTTTGTCGTGTAGTGCATGAAGTACGTGAAACCTTGGAACTCCAGGTGCGATTTACCATTTGCAAATGATATTAATTGACCTAAAAATAAAAAATAAATTGTTGATTAAATTTCTGTAAGTTCAAGATTTACTATCAAAGTAAAAACTATTTATTTTTTATTTTTCTGGCAAAAGACAGCAAGCAAGCGGCTCCTTGATGGTAAGGGATAACCGCAACCTATAGACGTAAATGTTGTAAATGCTGCTGTCCTTCGGCCAGAACCGGATAGGAACATGACATAGTAATTATGTTGATCACCATCCAAATAGTGGTTTTTGAGTAATATCTTTCAATAGTGCATAAACTTTTCACTTATCTTGACGAAGTGAAAAATGTATGTATAATTAAGTGAAACTCGAAAACTACTAGTACGATGTTGATAAAATTTATGTAGGACCAGTTCGGAACTATTTGCTGTATTTCGAAAAAATAATGATAAAATCGCGACATTGTACCCAAGGACGTGTTAGGGTTGGCTTTTGGAGTTTTACTGCGCTTATTTATTAAATAAAAGTGATTCTTTAATATTTTAACCGAGTCCAAAAATGTTATAAATTCGACAGTATGTTTTTAATGTTTTTACGCGATTACTCCATCCATGATCCATGATAAATCTAATATAGGACCACGGAATCATGACCTATCTTTCAAAAAAAGTAACATGAAAATCGGTTGGCTATTGGTCGAGAAAAAGCGTAACCACCATACAAAAAAAATTACAGTGAAATTGAGAACCACCTCATTTCTGGAGTCGGTTTATAACTAGGTATAACGATTTGATTGGTTTACCGCAGAGTTAATTCAATCTTCCTGTTATGAAAGACGAAGTTATTTTCACATCACACACACACACATTCTGCACATATAAAATTGTGAATTAAGTATAGTAGTACTATTTAAATTATGCGCTTCGGGTATATTCGTCAAGCTTCGGAAATCCGAATGTATTTTAAAGTTATCTATATATAGAGTTGTTATTGCATAATTAATCATTTCGCTTAAATTTAGATTAGGTCCGCCAATTTAAAAATGAAAGTATAAAGTGTAAAAAGAGTAAAAAGTGTAAAGCCGAAGCGCATAATTTAAATAGTAGTAGTAATACACATTATTGGAAATTATTTCTGAAAAAATAATTTGGATAGGTTACAACAGGAATGCTTTTAAAGAAACATTTGTTTTACGATTCCGTCAGTACGTCTGTTTGCAATCGTATTCTGGAAAAATAAGTGGTAAAATTATAATTGAATTTAAACTATGTATGCCAGCACTAACGTCCCAGAAAACAAGGTCGGCAACGCGCTATTTTCATAATTCGTCTGCTTGCTTGTCTTCTAAATAGGAAAATGTGATTTAGGATGTTTACAAAATATAAAATAAAGGTCACGTTAGCCACTCGCAAATAAGCCTATCCAGGGCAGCTACAAAGCGGCCCGCTTTTATACAAATGTCGTAAAAATATATAAAATACTAACTGACCCGCCAGAAGTTGTTCTGCTATGAAAAAATTGGATTGAGTCACCCTTATTACTAAGGGGTATGAAAAAGATTCACCCTCAACACTTAGGTTTATAAAAAATAGATGTTGGGCGATTCTCAGACCTACTATATTGAGTATCACAAAATTTGATCAAAATCAGTCAAGCCGTTTAAGAGGAGTACGGGAACTAACATTGTGACACTAAAATTTTATATATAAGATTAGTATTATATGACCAAAAAGATTTCTCATCTGTTTATTAGACAACGCAATAAAAAAAAGACAAGTCAAAAAAACATCTATGAAGAAAATACCCAAGAATTTATTTATCTAACAATATGTCTATTAAACGTGAACAGTAAACAAAATTAATCAAATCATCTTTCCAAAGAGTTCAGGGTTCACCAGCCACAAATTGCAAATTTATTAACAATTATTAAAAAACAAAAAGGGTAACAAAATAGTTATCTTTATAACAAAACTAAATTTTCCCTCTTTAACCTCTTTATAAGAATATTCTTATTAGCTGTTTTAGTTGAACCAGTCATCTCTTTTTTTAGACAGTAAATAAAAAATGCGATATGAAAAGGTTATTTTAGGCGCACCATCGCCTTAATTTACAACTTGACCAGATAATATGGTCAAAAACTAATTTTAAGGTCTTGAAATAGAATTCCTATGGGTTATATCCAAGACCAAGATTCAACATCATGCAAAAAAGATGCATAGAGTAAAATTGTTATACTATTTCCAACATTTACTTAACTTTTGGCAGTATATAAAAGATATTATCACAGTACGAATGAAAGAGGCGGCTAAAGTTTTCTAGCTGTCAAAAGTTAAATAATTGGTTGGACTAAGAATAATTAAGTAAGTATCCCTATCCACCCACATTTAATTCTAATAATGAAGCTGGTCAAAAGTTAATTAGGTCTAAATACATGCAAGAGAGTATTTGTGCTGACTCAGGTGCATCAGAAATTTACCTTTCCCTAAGCCGTGCCACAGTTTAAAGATATCCATTTCTCTTACGTACAAATTGGTATTAATTGGTTAATTATTAGTATTACAATTAATTGGTATCACTGCTTTACCTATTCCTGCCACCTAACCGTCCAATGCTTGCCGTTGACGTGGGTGAGGTAGCCGATAAACTTTCTTTTGCTCGGGGCCTAACATCCGGGCCTCAGGTTGGCAACCACCACCAGCTTTGGTGTCTCCAGACGGCGTGAATTTCTTACCACTAGGAAATCCGTCTGCTTTTTTGCCTTCCTATAATATTTAAAAAAAAATACCTACGTTAATCTGTAGCAAGGCATGGTAAAGGCTTATTGAATATAACAAAAGGTATTCACACCAAAAAATGTGACTCAAACGACTGGTTTTCAATGTTATGGACTTATGGTGAACGTGATACGTGATACGTTTAAGAATTAGCTTTACTCCATTCCGCGTTTATGTGGTTTGTCCCGTACACTAGCATGAGTTTTGAATGCTATAGTCCAGTGGTGGGCAAATTACGGCCCGCGGGCCGGATCCGGCTCTTGAGAGGTTTTAGTCCGGCCCGCCGAGGGTTTTTTGTAGAAAAAATATGAACCTCCTTAAAAAATTATTGGTCGAAATGTTAAAAGAGTATTAAAATTTTAACAATTAAGATACTGAATCGATACTTCAAACATTTATATTGCGTATTTCATATGTTCAGACTTCATAAAAAGACTTTATTTTAATAAGGGAATGTAAAATAAAAAAAAAAGCCTTGTGTTATCTTTATACAACGTTTTATAATTATTGTAATATTTACTGCTATGTTTAGGTGTTTTAATAAACCGGTCCGCCTCAAGATTAATTATAATTTACTGGCCCGCCGCTTGATTTTTTTTAACTTATCGGCCCGCGGTCAAAAGAATTTGCCCTTCCCTGCCATAGTCACTACTATTGTCAAGGGCAACGTTTTTAGGAGTCAGTTAAAGTCATTGAAGGCGCGTTTTTTTTGTGGATTTCGTTCAGCAGATTTACTTAACACTTTCTAAAAATATGAACACCTATTTTGTAAGGACTAAATACAACCTTATCACTCAATGTTGGAAGACCTAGCATGAATTTTGAATGCAATAGTCATTACGCTCGTCAAGGACAACAACAGGGGAATTGGGTCGTTTATACCCACGAACATAGGTCCCATCTTCCAACTGTATGATGCTCCTATCCTTGTGGTTGTGACAGTAAGACTCTCTGATGACACTAGCTTCGTTATCCTCGTTGAAATGCAGGATCACGAAAGCTTTACATCGAGGGTAGGATATACAATCCCAGCGGGAGCTCTTGTTTTTGTTGTAGTACAAATACCCTCTATAGGAGAATCGTATTTTGGAATTGCTCATAGTGACGAATATACCTGAAATTAAAAGAAATTGAGTCAAAGAATTTGGGAGTAACTAAATAAGGTATCTTTACGCCCATATCACCGAAGTGGTAGGTGGTAAGCTTATCGCCAATCCAATGCCGGGCAGTATTGTTTTTATTAGAAAATTAAAAAAGAAAACACTTTTTTTTGTTGGCCTACTGGGCACCTAACGAAGTCAAGTCCAACAACCGAACCGCTACACCACAGAGGCGATAACAGCAGTAACTACACTGACATTTTTATAGAATATGTCACCCTGAAGGGTTATGGCAGCATTCTTGAAGGATATGGTTGTTGCAATAGGGTGCGATTTCAGATTAATAAATGACCATGTGCTACTAGTACCTCTTCACTATCTTGTACAAAACAAAGTCGGTTCCTTTGTCCCTATGTGTTTTGTATGTTTCAATGTTTAAAACTACGCAACGGATTTTGATATGGTCTTTATTTAATAGATAAAGTGATTGAAGAGGTAGGTTTCAATGTATATTTCATAGCCATGCGTAGCCAGGGCGGGTCGCTAGTGAACATATAAACCACATGTGCATTCACTTGTTTATGCACTTTGGCAATCGAACTTGAGGTTTTGTATTATGGTTGACGATATTAACCGCAAGAATGAAAGATATTTATGTACAATTTGAAATGAAAAAAAGGCAAATTTTGATGGTAAGACAATCTCTAAGTCAATTACTTAATTTATTTTAAATGCTGCCTATCCCATCCAACCGAGTCACGAAATTTGTAAGTAAAGACAGAGCCAGGATTCCCTAAAGAACCCAGTCGAGTTGTCATATATACCACTTCATAAATCTAAATGCACTAGTTGAATAAAGGAGAGCGCCCACTATTGACGGGTCGCAGCGTGTCGGGTCGGGGGTATACCATTACAAAGCATGCTCAGGCGGACCGGGCCGCATTGTATGGATTTTTGTTCCTCAAGTACTCAAGAGTATTGTACAAAAGGAGAGCGGCCACTCTACTTGAAAATCGTCCAGTATGGAAAGTGCCTCCTGTGGTAGTTGTTGTATAAAACTTTAGCGTAAAAATATCATTAGCCCCTATTCACTATTCTATTCACATAATTTTATTACTCTCCTATTTGAGGACTGTAGGCCGCATCGGAGACTGCTTGCAGGGTGTCGCGCGAAAACCAGCAGCGTTGCGACCCGGCACACTAAGCGTTGCTCCATACGAAGTGTACGAAAGTGATCTAGGCGGATACCTGTCCAGGCTCTTCCAAATGTGCGCTTTCCTTAATCCAATAGAAACTCTTAAATTAATTTAAAAAAAATTAATAGATTAATAGATTTTTTATGATAATGGAAGGCAAACAAGCAGACGAATTTCCTGATGGTAAGAAATCCACGGCGCCTAGAGACACCAAAGGTGGTAATTGTGCGTTGTCAACCTCGAGCAAAAGTAAGTATGTGAGTAAAAGTAAAGTAAGTAAGTAAGTAATGAGCAACTTACGTGAATTTAAAATTACAACACCTAAACCAAGTGAATAAATAGTATAGCAAATTAAGATAAAATCATTAAAAACTTGTTGATATTTACAATAAAATTTATTTACGAGTAAGTTTTAAATGGATATTTTTTTACATATGTGCCATTTGCACACTGGACTAGTTCTTTCTGCTCATGGGAATGTTCAGTTCTACTTTTAGTTATGTAGAGGTTATCATCCACCCATATATATGCATTGCACCGTGGGTAGTGAGTGCAGACCCATTTTTGTCCCATTTTAACACAGTATCGAAAGAAGAAAGTATATCCACCATAAAGTAGGTTCCGCTTTCCGTTAGCCATTGTGATTATTTGAGCTAGAAATATAGAAATCATTGAATAATTATTCATATATCTTAAATGTTGTTGTTTTATACATACATACATATCTTCACGCCAAGTCCCTTACTGGGTCGGCAGAAAGTATATCGTTTTGAATATTACAAAACTTTAACCACCTTACCACAAAAAAAATCTAGATGACTGCTTAACTTTAAAAAAAAATATCTTCACGCCCATATCCCCGAAGAGGTAGGCAGAGGCACAAGCAGGGCACCCACGACTAGCCGAAGATACTAAGTCCCACAATGTGATAGGTGGCAAGCCTATCGCCAACCGGGCACATTTCCAATCCCGACCAACATTTTTTTTTATTAGAAGATTGGAAAAATTCAATTTTCTTTTTGTTGGTCGACCCGGAATTCGAACCCGGGACCTCATGCAGTCAAGTCCAACACCCGGACCGCTAGACCACAGAGGCGACGATAACTTTAGCAATGTTAAAAATTGATACAACCAATAATGTGCAACACGTAGATGACGTGGGTTCAGAATCCAATTTTAATAGTGTTTGGTAAAACATGTGTTCAACGAGTGTTTAATTTTTTTTGTAGGTATAAGGCAAATATATAGAGATCAGTAAATAAAATTACAAACACATTGACTTTAAACACTGCATCTGAAATAAATAGCCGACAAGTAATTATAGCTGCTCTTTTTAAAAGTAATGAGTAAATTCTAAAACAATATATATTGGCTTACGTATGCACCTTTCATATTATATTATCTCTTTAATTATAGTAAAATTAACATATAAGTCACCAAAACATTGTAGACGTAACACTAATCAGGCTTGGAAACAAAATTATAGGTTCCTTACCGGTACTTAGCGGTTCTTGCCATTTCCATACCTGAATACCGCTTCCAAAGTATTCTTGTACCCGTATACGGTACCGTACCGATATCGACACCTAACAAATACCACTAATAATACCGATGAATACCTAAATACAATGTATAAATAGCATAGTTTCATATACCAGATCTAAAAGTATCTTCACGCCGATATCCCCGAAATGGTAGGCAGAGGCACAACCAGGGCACCCACGACTAGCCGAAGACACTAGGTCCCACATAGCGATAGGTCTATCTAGGCAAGCCTATCGTCAACCGGGCACACGTATCCAATCCCAAGCAACATTTTTGTATTAAAAAATTGGAAAAACCACATTTTATTTTATTGCCTGACCCGTGAATCGAACCTCATGAAGTCAAGTCAAACACCTAGACCGCTAGACCACAGAGGCGATTAAACCAGGCAATTACACCAGGTCCATTTATTTTATTTATTGTTTACCTTTAACGGATTGCTGAAAGAAAATTCTATCAATAGAGATAAGCTCGCCTTTTGTACCTACTTAAGTTTTACTGTAATTTCTGTTGTGTGCAATAAAGAGTTAATAATAAATATATCTAAATCTACTGAAGTTACTATTAAATACAGCCGATGCGTTGAATATAGGTATCATCAAAATTTGTCAAGTTAACCAAGGTATCTTCGAATGAAGAAAATACATTACGTAATATATTTTCTGCTACCAGTAATACTCAACCAGTATCGGTACCCTTAAATCAATAATACCAGTACTAAGTCGGGTATTGCCCCAGGGCCTTTATTACCGGTCCCTAAAAATATCGGTATTTCAATCCCTGGCATTATGACTTTTCGCAAAGTGATGAGGATGTGTAGGGATGGATAATGGAGGCCTTGGATCTCCCCAGCCAGACAAGCTATATCGACTTGGAACCGAAACCTAATTGAAAAGTGTAAAATATTTTACACATGCTGCTATCATGTGAAGGAATATGATAGCATCGTGTGGAAAACGATGTATCTTTAATGTCACAATGTAGGGTTTGCTCAAACTTAATAGTCTTTTTTCTAATTACTATTATGGGATAAGTGACAATAGATCAGGCGGTTCACCTGATGAAAGGACTTCCGCCGCCTACGATCAGCTGTTACACCCAGTGGTCCCAAAGTTACGTTGTCTTGACAAATATAAGACTTATGCGATATGATTATGTTGATAATATAACCACGCTCTATATTATGATTATATTAATAATTTAATCATTATCATTAATCATAGATTTTTTAAATGGCTAATATATTGCTAACCTAGCGATTTTTACAACTTCACCGGTCTAATTTGGGGGAGCCGAGTGCTCAGCAAAGACATCATTATTTAAATGGATTGGATTGTTCCCTACAACGCCAGCATTAAACGCTGTATCCCGGTTCTTTAATCATAGAAAGCAGAAGAAATAGAAAAATAATGAAAAAGCTCAATAAACGAGATAAGACATTTGATATACTCGGTAGTTAAATGTATTTTTATGGCTAAGGACAACGATCAAGCACATGGCTCTACAGATGGTAACATAAAACATTTGCCTCTAGACACCACAAACGTCATAGCAGCACCGCTGTCCTATGGCCGGAATGTTAGGCCAATTGTTGACTACTCTATCTCCCAGACAGGAACATGACAGATTCATTATGGCGGCAGGAACAGGTAAGGCAGTGGCAGTGGGTAGGGTAACCAGGTAATTTGCTGCACAGTCACCAATCTTGTTGTTGATAACCTATTTCACCTCAGCTCGCCTCTTACGTGCTGCCTGGCTAAGAGGCAGGTGAACTTTTCTACTGAGCAGACCCGAGATAATGGGAGCTCATAGGCATCATGGCTGTTTTCATATACCAAAATACACCATACACACTTAGTTGTGCGTCTTCTTTCTTTAATTCTTTATTGTACACAAAAAGTAAAAAAAAAAACAGTCAAATAAGTAAAATTATACAAAAGGCGAGCTTATCTCTAAAAGAGATTTCTTCCAGCAAACCCAAAATAGAGAGAATGCATAAAAGAAATGTAGAACATACAGTGCACAATATAAAACTTACTTTACAAAAAAAAAAAATTTATTCACAAATTTTGTTTTTCATTTTTGCGCAAGTTAAATGTTGAAACATTCGATATTATTTTTTTTAAGACTAATAACTCACGGCGCGATTATTACCCGCGGCCGCAGCGGTTGCGGGCCCGCAGGTTCTGTAGAGTGTAGATTTTTAAGCAAAAAGTAAGATTACATTTCACGGCCGCAACGCCTGCGGTTGTTTGCGGCTCCCGCGGCAGCGGTCGTCTGCCCGTTAATAGGCAAGCTCTGCGGTCGCTTTGCGGGCGACCATTTTATACTACTTGTACTGAATATTAAGCGCAGTCGCCTGTTGATAATTTCAAACCGCAGCGGCTGCGGAATCACAAACATTACCCGTCACGTGAATTTTGAAATGAATCACAGAACCACGACCGCCGCGGGCGCGATTAAAAATCGCTCTACTAGTTCTGTCTCTTACTAAAACTAAGTCCAAGTAAGACTGGCATTCCACTTCTCAAGAATTTTTATTCAATGTGCCTTTGGAAATAAAGTTTAGTATTTTCTCTGTATAAAAAGTAGCAACACTGAATTTTTCGTAAAATTTCAAAATCTTTGATGTTTATGAAGCTTGAAAGTTCTTTGATCAAAGGAACATTGGACAAAGATCTTTGATTAGTGGCATGCCACCCTAAGACAGTGTACCTTGCTTACTTCTATAACACTACGCGATATTCAGTCGAGTCTAATTTTTTTTTATGACATTGGAAGGCAAAAAAGCAGACGGATTTCCAGATGGTAAGAAATTCACGCCACCTAGAGACACCAAAGGTGGTAATGGTGCGCTGCCAACCAGAG
>NJDD01003933.1:348821-369149 GCA_002245505.1 Calephelis nemesis | reverse complement strand
GTCAAATAAAATTTTTGGTTACGTCAAAAGCAAAAGCAAGTGAAAGACTTTGGTTATTTCTTGGAAATATGTTTAGCAAAATTGATATTATGTCCTATTTAGTTTTGATTTATTATAGTAAATAAATGCTATAAATAACTTATAAATACTAAAATGAATTTAACAACGGGAAATTTTTGGGACAGTATCCAAATCTTACGACAACAAAACAAGAACATTTATGCATGTTAGAAAGATAAAAGATAAGGTATAAAAAAAATAGTCTTTTGACGTGGATCAATCAACGTTAATATACTATAACATAATCTGACTCTTGATTTTTGTGTTGTTTTAAGAAAAGAAAAAGTTTTTAAAAAAAGGGGGTGTGTGTGTGTGTGTGTGTGTGTGTGTGTGTGTGAGAGAGAGACTCAGTCTCTGAGTCTCTCAGTCTATGAGTGAGTGAGTGTATATGTGTGTGTCTATGTATTAGTATGTTTGTAGTGTTTTTGTTTTTGATATTATTATATTGTTCAATTAAATAAAGACCAATTATTAATATATAGTCTATTAATAAAGAATTTGGAAAACACTAAAACAATATCTCGACTCTCCTTTTTCATTCGAAAGGGATTTAATAATAGAACAAAGTTATCTGTTTTTTTTTAATATTCTGTCAGTTTATTAATGCAAATGCTAATTTTTCAACAGCTTTAATTTTTTTTGTTTTTCGTCCGTCCGTTATTGTTTTAATATCGGACGCTATATTTTGAGGTTTCGTTGTTATGTCTATATTTCCTGCGTTTTCTTGAGATTTCGTCGTTGTGATGTTTTGTTCTGTGATCTTTGGTTTCTTTTTTCTTCTTTCCACTTTTTTCTTTGGAACTGTTTTTCAGTTTCTGTCATTTCAAAAATTTTCTTTTTTTTTGACTTTATCCTTTCTAAATTTTTTATCCGTATTTCTTCTAACTTTTCTGGATTTTGTTTTAATCTTTCTCTATAACGTTTCATTTTTTCAGCCGGAGTCAGTGTCTTTTTCTTTACTGTTGAATTGTAAACAGCTTTTTAATTATGCTTTTGTTACTCTTTTTCCGATAACACGTTACCACCACAACGAAACAAAATAAAAAGTCACAAAATGAGTGTAAAATTGTTTCAAAATATGACTGTGGTAGTTAAAATCATACATCTAATCGTACATCTAGTGTTTTACTCTCAATTTTAAGGGAGTTAGTAACTATAACACTGTGGTGACGACCGGAGGAATAATAAAACCGGGGCCATAAACTTTGTTTAAAACTAGTCGCGTGCTCACCAACTATTAATCCTCGAATGGCAACCGACACTTATAATCAATATGGTGGCATTTAGTAGCATTT
This sequence comes from Calephelis nemesis, assembly GCA_002245505.1. Classification (NCBI taxonomy): domain Eukaryota; kingdom Metazoa; phylum Arthropoda; class Insecta; order Lepidoptera; family Riodinidae; genus Calephelis; species Calephelis nemesis. The sequence goes on along the minus strand of NJDD01003933.1, from coordinate 367,794 downwards.
AAGATATTGCTAGTTCAAAAAATAACTACGTTAAAAAACACCAACTTCAAAACTAAATAGTGAAAAATTATAAAGATTTATATGCTACCTATTATTTATATGTGCTATATACTAATAGGTTTGAAGTCGGTCTTAAACTTTTAATTATAAGTATCATAAGTAAGTGTTAAATTGGATTGGCACCGCCTTTAGAATTATTAGCAAATAGCACGTATAAATATTGGGTAGCATATAATTAATATTAAATCTTTATTATTTTTCACTTTTTAGTTTTGAAGTCGGTGTTTTTTAACGTAGTTATTTTTATTTTGTACTTTTAAGTTTATTGCTAATATGATTTAATTTAATAATCGGGATAGATGAAGTAGATAAAAAATGCTCATAAAATAAAAACTAATGGGCTTGACTGAATCAAATTGTTATGGGACCAATTCGAAACTATTCCGCATGTAACAAAGAAAGAATTACATAAATCGGTTGAGAAACCTTTGAGAAATCGGTGTACATACATAAAAAAAATATACCGGCCGAATTGAGAACCTCCTCCTTTTAAACACACAAACACAAAAACACAGCTAAATGGTATTTTTCAAATATTTTACATTATAATACAAAAATGAAAACCTATTTCAGAAACATTTTCTGGGACCTATTTAAAATTTATATAGATACGTAAAATTTTAATCAAAATCTCAAACAGACAATACAATGTGAACATTTTGATCTTATTTAAGATTTAAAATCAAAACAACTAGGTAGTTTCTTTGAACCTCATCAAAATAATGAATTCAAAATTGGGATTTGAAAACTGGGACATGCAAATTTACATACAATGCAAATTTCGACAAGATATATTTAATTGATTTTTTAGTGAAACACCAATTAGATGCAACTTTTTTAAAACATTTTTCGTTAAATTAAATAATAATTATGCTGATTAGTAAAACAGTAGCAGTAAATACTATATTACACCAAAGTTATTCATTTACAAAATCAGGACATGTCACAAATCTTCAGTGGCAAAAAAAGGAGAAATGCTTATATTATACGTCACGCCACGTGATACGATAACACACGTCAAATTATCACCAATCACTTTTACCAAAATAATGTTTTTACATTAAGAAATTTCTCTAAGGCCAAGAACTCACGGAGCGGTTTTTACCCGCGCCCGCGGGTGTCGCAAAACTCACGAGACCGGAAATTTGTAGTCGCCGCAGTTGCAATCACCGCTCGCAAACTAGCCCGATTCTATGGGCAGGCAATCGGTGCCGCGGGAACCGTAAACAACCACAGGCGCGGGGGCTGTAAAACGCGTCGTGAAATGTGCTCTTACATTTTGCATGTAAATCTACATTCTACTGTGAGCCATGAGTTCTCAGCGTAACGCTGACAATGTGCATCGAGTGCTGCCGAGTAACACATTTAGCGTGATGTGTCGATTGACGTGTGTACCTCTATCGGCAACGCCGGTCTGGATGATAGAGGTCGGTGGGTATGTTGGCACGTAGCGCGTTAAATATTTGCATCCGACCATATTATTTATATGGAACTGGAGAACTGACAAGCGTTAGGTTTTGCGACGTACTGGGTTCAAATAGTGTGTTTCCCCTTTATTCTGCTTGTTATAATATTCTACAGTTGTCATCATCATCCTAGACTCTGTCTCGGAGTCGTTGCTCACACTTGGGCATTCTGGGTTCTTTTTATTTTTTATTTTTATGAAATTGGAAGGTAAACAAGCAGACGGATTTCCTGATGGTAAGAAATTTACGTTGCCTAGAGACACCAGAGCTGATAATGGTGCGTTGCCAACCTTCGGCCAGGATGTTAAGCCTCGCGCAAAAGTAAGTTTACCTTATCCTTTGAACCGGAACACATCAACGGCAAGCGCTGACAAAATGTCGCAGGATTACGTAAGTAGGGCAGTGGTACTAATCCGAGCGAGTCCCTACAAAACTGTGTTAATAATAGTAAGTAATAATTGTAAACACTGTGTTAGTAATAGTAAGCCTATGTTCGCCTTTTACGAGCTGCCTGGAACAGAAAGGCAGATGGTCTATTCTGCAAAGGAGAGCTTATAACTTACAGTCATCATTAAAACTTTCCAAATTTATTTTACTTTCGTTTATTTCGTTTACCAAATTACTTGTAGCATTAAATTATCATATTCTACAATCTCTTTGTTTTTGTAAACTTAACTATACTACAGCAAAATACACACTTGACACGATTTCATTTACTAGGAAAAGAGAAAACAGAGGCATATTACCATAGAGCACGCACATTTACTATCCTTTTGATGAAAGTTTTTATGAAAATTTAGACATTACCATTTTTTTTTTCTGAAAATGACTAATGTGTTGCCAACCTCCCGGTTTTTACAATTTCACCGGGCTTTTCGGGCCGTGCAGATTGCTCAGACCGAGACATCATTGTTTAGATGGATTGTTCTCTACAACGCCAGCAACAAGGGCTGTCTCCCGGGAGACCGTACCTCGACTTGGTGCTGCGTTCTGGTTACTCGGTGGACTTGACGGAGGTGTAGTGGCTCGTTGCTCGGCGTAAGGCGCCGGGCGCAAAAGAGATCTTCGTCGTCGAGACTGGCGGCGAAGTAGTAGCTGGCGGGGAGGTAGCGGATAGTGTAGTGAAAGTCTACCCATGGGCTGGCTACCTTTGCTATGACTAAGAGCAATTTTAAATTCAAAAAGATATTGTGTGAGTGTGCATAGACGAAAAGCAAAATTGAAAGGACATGAGACAATTCTTTCAATCTATTCAACGTTTTATACTAATATACGACCCATTAGCGCATTTCACCAATTTTTTCGGCTCATGAGGATGATCAATTTTACTCTTCGTAACGCAGAAATTTGAATCAACAAAAATATATGCATTGCAGCGGGGGTAGTGCGAACATATCCATTTCTGGCCCGTCTTCACATGGTATCGGAAGAAAAACGTATGACCGAAGTAAAGAAGGTTCGTTTTTCCATTACTCATTAATATTTCTTGAGCTAAAACATAAATATTTCGAATGGACTATAGCACATATTAAAGAGAATCTTTCGCACTTGCTTATTTGGGGATGCAGCACAGTGTTACAAGCATAGCCATTTTTTTTTCGTACTTGTAGCTTATAGCTCCAGTTCAATAACATAATGAACTCTTTATTGTCTACAATTAAACCTACAACAAAGTAATGTTGGAAAAACATTTATTGTCTATAGCTCTGTAAACCTACAATAGTGCCAACTCCGCTATCGCTACGAGTAGAGACCTATCAATATACTGATCCATATCGGATGCGGCCATTACGTGTCGGATTGTGGAGCAAGAAGGTCCAAATATTAGTATAAGCAGGTCTCTAAATAAGTGTGCTAAGGTAAACCTAAAATGTTGTTTCATTTTCTGAGTCTTTCAGTTAATACAATAAAGTGTTAACAACAGCATACGATTATAAATTTCAGTACACAAAAGGCTATCTTATCACCAAAACAAAGTTATCCCTAACAGACAACTTTTTCCTTTGCGGATACTATATAAACATAGGTTCAGTAGGTAAAGATCAAACAAACAAAATCTATAACATGAGATTAAAATAATAATAACTAGAAGAAGAAAAATGATACATTAAAAAAGTATATTCACGCCCATATCCCCGAAGAGGTAGGCAAAGGCACAACCAGGGCACCTACGACTAGCCGAAGACACAAAGTCTCACAGTGTGATAGGTGGCTAACCGGGCACATATCCAATCCCGGGCAACATTATTTTTATTAGAAATTTGAAAAAACAAGTTTTCTGGTTTTTTGTTGCCCGACCCGGGGATCGAACCCGATTAATTCCGACGACGGACCACTAGACCACACAGGTGATAATCATCATTTTTGTAATAAAAAATTACGAGGAGTACGTTTATATTAACAATGAAGAATGAAGCCTTTTGTATAATTTTACATATTTAATTGTTTTTTTTTTACTTTTTGTGTACAATAAAGAATTAAAGAAAGAAAGAAAGAAGAATTATACTTTTGATTTTTTTCATTTATATTCCGCACGGCATAAAAGACGGCACGGTTATGGCATATAGATACCATAAATGTTAAAGGTTCGTCGCTGTCCTGTAGCCGGAATGCTATTTAGCCTAAGAACTCACGGAATCCGCCGGTTCTGTAGAATGTAGATTTATACGCAAAAAGAGAATACATTTCACGACGCGTTTTACACCCGCAGCGCCCGCAGCTGTTTGCGGTTCCCGCGGCAGCGGAGTCATTATATATACTCGTACACAAACATATAATTTGCTTACTTTGGGGTTAGATTCAGTTTGTGTAACAAGTCCAGAAATATTTATTTATTTGCTAGTTGTTGGCCGCGTGGTTAATGGTCCCCCTGAAACATTTTTTTGGATAAAACTATCCTATGTGTTTATCCAAGTGACCCTCTGGGTGTGTGCTAAATTTCATGAAAATCGATTCAGCAGTTTTTGCGTGAAGAAGTAACAAACAATTAGTATGATTATGGCGGCAGAAATAGTTAAGGTGGTGGATCCCTACCTTGGCAAGTTGCTGCACAGCAATCTACCACCATTGGTCTAGTTACTAATAACCTTATAATCCTACGCTCGCCTCTTACGTGCTGCTTGTAACTTAATTATTAAAAATTTTTGACATACGTTTAAGTTCTTGTATCTCTTACATTTATATTAGCATCTGATGTTTAAAAAAATAAAAAATTGTTATCGGGAAAATAATATTTCTGATTCATCTATTTCATCGTAGCTTGAGTACTATACAGAGTTACATCTAAAGCACTAGCCAAATTTTGAGAAACGGTTTGGAAACGATAACACTTTCGATCTATGAAAAAAACTAAACATAAAAAAAAACAATTAATAATATTTATCCGACGAAAAATACAAGATGCATAGTTATAAGGTAAACAAAGCGTAAAACTGGTTACCAATAACAGACGTCGCATTCGCAGGCTGATGACGTCATGACTCGTACTAGGTACAACATAGTGTGACAAGTAGTGAAGCATATTTGCGGACGTTTATTATTAAAATTTGGCCGGTCCTTTCAAAGATACTTTGGATAGTATGTATATAGCAACATGGTCAAATTTGCCAAAGTCAAAGTAATCTACTGTTACTTATTTGCCTTCTCTTCCTCTTTCTGTTACATATAATATAGACGTTACAAATACAATTCTGATTTTTTTCTATTCATTTGTAACATGGGTTTTCCGTTTTTAATCACATCAATAGTTAATTTAATTTTGAAACACGTATTTCTTTACTATATATTGCTTCATTTTATCATTATGATACATGAATTCATATTCAACGTTTTTCTACTCATTCACTCTTTGTCATTATTTCTTTAATCGTTCTGATTGGGTTCTCACATATCACAAGCAAATTATTTGCATAGTATTTTTTCCTAGACGTTAACTTATATCACATAATCACAATGATAATGCCTTTTTTCATTTTCTCAGTTACTTCGCTTTATTCGTCTTTGTTTTCCATGTTTTCCCCTTTTGTCTTCCTCAACAGTTCCATCATCTGTTACCTTTTGTATAACCGTCCGTATAGCTCTGCCAGTTATTCCAAGGGTATTTATAAAAAAATTCTTGCAGACTCTTATTTTATTATCATTTATTGTAAAGTAGAAAGCGTTTTTCAAACCGCGAGTACTGTCCAATCTCTTGTATTGATATCGAGGTTGGATAACCGCCATACTCCTAGCAATAAAATTTCGCTGTTTAATTAGTGACGCCATTTTCCAATAGAATTTGAATATATTTCTTCGCTGTTCTTCACTTACGTTTGTATAACACTTCAAACGACACTTTGTATCACATGGAGGCTTCATCTGCCTTGCAGGAACCACTCGACGACTTTTAGAAAGTGAAACATATTCGGAACCGGAGTTTCGAAGCAACTTTGCCTTAAATGCTCGTGATTTAGTTATAACTTGATGCCGTTTCTTGGTAGACTTAGTAACGATATCAGGTTCTTCAATGTAAGCAGCCATTGAATCAGTTTCAGTTTTCTGCTCCTCTGTTTTAAATATATTTGGTTTATTTTCAGGGTCATGGACATCCAAAGTAAAATCTTCTATTAGTAGCGCTGTATCTAACAATGATGATAGCCTACTTCTATGGAGGGCTTTATTTTCATAATTTGAAACTGCGTTTTCTTTACAACTGGGAGGCAGTATAAAAATATCGTTTAATAATGGCATAGTAGGAAATTCTGAAATATTATTAAAACCGTTACAACAAGTTCAAACAATTAAAGCTACTAAGTATTTATAGCCAATATATACAAATCTCTTTTATAAAAGTAAAGTATCTTCACGGCCATATCCCCGAAGAGGTAGGCAGAGGCACAACCAGGGCACCCACGACTAGCCGAAGGTACTAAGTCCCACAATGTGATAGGTGGCAAGCCTATCGCCAACCGGGCACATGTCCTATCCCGAGCAACATTTTTTATTAGAAAATTGGAAAAGCCCAATTTTCTTTTTGTTGCCCGACCCGGGATTCGAACCAGGGACCTCATGTAGTCAAGTCCATCAACTGAACCGCTAGACCACAGAGGCGATCTCTTTTATATAAAGGAAAAAAGGCAAGTTTTAATTACTTTCTACTGAAATCGTATTTAGTGTATAAATTTCATAATTTTCGGTCCACATTTCTACTATTTATAATCAGCAACTTGCTGGAAGAGCAGAGGTACATGAAAAATAAAGACAGCTGGTAATATTTCAATGCTATAACCATTTAAGCTACTAAGGATTTAAATCTTGTTGCGAAAGTTTTAATTCCTTTTGTAAAAAGAATTCGACTATCGTATATGCTTCTTGTATTTAAAAAATATAGAATTTCTCCTGAAAATATTAGAACATTTAAAAAGTGGAGTTCTCAAAAATTCTTGTTTGCATTGTAATGTAAGTCTCAGTAGTTTCTAACTATTCTTCGCTGCTAAATGTAACTATGAGTCTAGCTGGCAACTGGCTAGCAGCTGGCCTTATATATTTAACCGACTCCAAATAAGAAGGAAGTTCGCAATTTGATTGTATGTTTTTTGTATGTTAGTTACACGATTACTCGGCCAATAGCCACCGATTTGATGGTTAGTAAGTATCTTCAAGTCTATATCCCCCAAGTAGTAGGCAGAGTCACGACCAGGACGGGCACCCACGAGTAGACGAAGACATAAACTCCCACCAAAGATTTTAATGGTTATTTTTAAAAAATAGACTACTTTAGAGTTCAGCAAACAAGCATGTGCCATCAGGGATGATGGTAAACGGACAACAATGACCTATAGATAAAAAAATATCCCTGGACAATAGGTGTTCGCTAACGATTCTAATACATAGAAATACTAAAAAACGTGATGCCAACGCGAAAGTTACAAAAACCTCCTAGTGTTGAAAGAAATGAGCCACAGTCAATGGGTTCAGGTATTAAGCCTATGGATTCTACTGGGGATGTTTAAAGAATATTTAAAATAAATGGACCCAACAATTTTGTATTTTCATGTTAAGCCAGTGGTGACTCTAAGTCAAAATAGAACCAACGCAAAATCGCCATATTGTTATTTACGTGTCTTACCCAATTAAAAGCCATACGATGGTGTAATTAAGAAATTTGAATAATATTTCTTTCTAAAAAAACAACAATTAAATTGCGCATTTTTTATTTAAGTATCAGTCTTCGGGAAGTTTAGCATCTTTAACTGAATGGCAAAATTTTAGTCAAAGTGAATTCTATTAAATACGCGAGTCATTAGTTTGAGATATTTTCATTGCAAAGATTAACAAAAGGTATTCTACTATACGTGAAAACTTGTTACGAGAGGTCGACTGTAGTATGGATAAGATGATTGCGATATACGAGCCTATTGAATTGTCTTAACAAAATATTACAATATTTGACGAAATAAATATAAATACATTTGAGGTACTGAAAAAATCTTTTAAATGATCATGTGTCAAATATGAGTTCAACATCAAGGTTATAGCAAACTAAAAGATCTAAGCAGTTAAATAGGCTACCACCAAGATCCAGAAACAGCTTAAAGTCAAGGTCATGACCAGATATGATAGATTTTCAAAATAAAAATATTTTATGGTCGATGTGGACAGTTACACAGGTGTAAATGTCCAGCTATGAATGCTAATTGTTATAATCATCGTAAGATAGGTCATTTAGCAAAGCTTAGTCAAAGTAGGAATAGTCGATCAATGTCAATTTTGAACATGCAGTGATGCTCAACCTGAAATAAATGCACAGAGAAAAATCCTTTCCAATTACATAAAAAACTTAAAGAGGGCGTTATGTATTATAAAAGACAGATTGAAACATAAAAACTTTATTAAGAATAATGTTGATTTTTACAGTGTTGGGTCAAGAGAGGGGGCGTTGACAGCTTTGTCCATCGACAATTATTAGAGTTGCCATACATATGACAATTGATTAAGTAGTTAATGATCTACAAATTAATTATGATTTAACAAAAGTAAGTCAAGCAAGTTTTTTTACATATTGCACAAAGAACAATAAATGTAATAGTAATGATGAAAATGAATAGCTAAAGTTTTAAAGTTGTCCTACCATTCAAAGTATAAGGTAATATATCTGGACAATATAGTTGTACTTACGCATTTTACATTATAAAAACACATTATTTTTCTTTTTCTTCTATTTTTGGCTAGGCTATTGTTTTCGATGTATAAGATATATATTTGGCTGAAAGATTTTATCAACTTTTCAAGAATTTCGGAATATCCAATAAATTCAATATTTCCCGTAAGGGACTTGCCGCGAAGATATGTATGTATGTATGTTCCATATTTAAGTAATAGTTGCATATCAGTGTTTAAGAAGTCACAATTACATAAATACTTATAAGGAGATAGTTCTTGAGTTATCTGCAGATAAAGTAGTAGTCGTTCTGCGAACTGAATTACGCAGATTTTAAATTTGATTAGTAGTTTGAACTTTGTGGTGTACATAACAAACAAACTAAATATCCATCTTCAAAATATTTTATTCATGATAATAAGAATATTGATAATTTTAAACAAAAAATCAATTAGGTATAAAAAAATATATTCTGAAGAAAACTACTTATTGAAATGAGCAATGCCGAGTAGCTACAGCTTTTTACTACTGGATGCTAGATTGTGCCACCCTTCAAAGCATAAAGCACATAAAGAGGGTTTGTCTGGACAACCTTTGCACCTATAACCACTTTCTCTTCGTATCCTATTTTTAGTACACAACTTGCATTTCAAATATCTCTTTTTTGTTGAAGAGAAATTTTGCCTTGGTATTTTCTCAGGCCAGTGACCGGTCCCTTGAGTTGATTCTTGGATTTTCAATGACGTTATAGCTACATTTTGATGATTTTCATATTTATGATGATAACGTAATAATTCGTCGTGCTTTATTATTTGATCTACTTTTATAAGTTTCAGTATCTCGGGTAAATCTGTAAATCCATATGTCACAGAATAGTTTTAGAAAAGGTTTACTTAACATTACAGCTATCGTAGATATTTATTTCATTTTATACCAAACCAAAATAGAAAAAATTATGAAAATTCACTAAAGATATTTATTCTTTCATTCATAATTTACAATTTATACCATTGATATAGAAAACCCAAGATGCAGAATAAACAACAAATTTTTTTTTCTTGCATGACTGGACACACACGAACATTGCTTTGTAAAAACAATTATAAGTCAAGTGCTAAAAGTTTAATTTGGTTTTGTTGTTGCTATAGCTGTGCATTTCTAGAAACACTTTAGTGTCAATTTGTGCAATATCTTGATCTCATCTTGGGTTTTTTAAATTAATGAGGAAATTTCATTATTAATTATGTATGTCAAACCATACACTATACAATATGTTTGTGTCTTTAAAATTTCTGAGTTTTATATATACGACATAAATTTTGTTAAAGCTTTGTCTTTTAACAATCAGTTTCTGTCACAACGATGACATCTATAAACTCTTTTTTGTGGACGTTTTTCAAATGATTTTGTAAGCTCGAAGTACTTCCACCATTGCATTTCATAATTTTAGAACAAATATTACACTTTGCTGTAAATTTGTCTGTACTCTTCTTGAAGTAATCCCAAACTGGTGATTGTGTAAAAGTTTTTCTAATTGCAACTTCTTTGTATTCTGCATTTGATCCTACAAAAAACACAGTAAATATTAAATACCTCTTGCAAATTAAACAAATTGATATAATTGCAAATGCATGCTTGTGTGATGGGTGTTAGACTGCGATACTAGTAGAGAGAAATACTTAAATAAGTACAGCACAGTACAAATTTAATAAACACCTTGGCCGAGAAATACGGACATCGGTGTTCGTCACACAATGCCTGCCCCCGTCGGTAACAGTTGATCGTTGGCGTTAGTCATGCATCCCGCGACCAACGAGGAGCCAAATATTTTATTCTTTATACTTTTTATTGATTTTGATATTTTTTATGGAAAGAAATGACAATCAATCGGATAATTTTCCTAAGTACGAAACCATTAGAATGCATTAAATTGGAAGTAACACCTTTCTGCCAGCACTTAGAAGACAGTCAGCTCCATCTTACGTCACACACATCAAAACTCAATTGAGTTAACCTTAAAAAATAAGCTCTAGCTAACTTTTTATAGAAATTTTAAAGGGACAAATTTTGGTTTAGACGATTTTTACGTAGCACTTAACAGTAAAGGCAGCGCACGCGACCGAAGCTTTTAAAAAGAAATATTTTGGATGAGGCGCCAGATAGGCAGTTTCTGATCATGATAAACCTGATATATTTTTTTTAAACAATATTGTCCCCTTGGCGCCTAGTGTGTATATTATGGCTTGGACTATGTGTGTCTGTAGTGTAAATTTCATGCAACCTTTTAAAGTAAGTAAAAAACACATTACAAGATTCTGTAACATAGATAAGTAGTCATAAAAGAAGTTATTTTATTAGCTGTTTAAAAATATAGTTAATTAAAACCCCTTATAATTTTAATTGGACCACAAACCTGTTTATAGGTGTGGTTAAAAATCTGCACTTGGGCTAAGTTGTGTGTGACAACTATTTTAACAAATAAAATCCTTACCTTCTTGCTCAGATGGAGGTAACTCATCCAAATCTGATTTCAATTTCAAATCATCTAATTTGTTTTCTTCAATTTTGACTTTCCTCAATGGCGTACTTTCGTTACCAAATGTCATATTATGAACACGTTTGATGTGGTTCTGTAAACTAGATGTGCTGCCCCAGAGACAGGACATAATCTTCCCACAGTGCTTGCATTTTGCTCTACATTTGTCCTTATTTTTTAGAAAATGATACCAAACTGAATTGACGTTGTTGCACTTAAGCGGCACTTCTTCAAATTCTGAATCTGTATCTGTATCTGAATCTGAATCTGCAATAATTAAAGTGAATTAATTAATCTTTTGATAACCTGAATGCGTGATCCCAAAATACATCAATCGAATTGGAAAAAAAATTAAATCATTTAAGGATTTAGGATATGTTATCTCTTACTCTTTAAACATCAGGTGCGGTTTACAAAGAGTGGAAACACAAAAAACAGGGAACAGCAATAGAAAATAGTTTATTTTACATAGACCGTAATAAAGATTACCTGTGACGACCTTTTACTGAGAAGGTCTGGCAAAAGAAACTTAGCGGACTTGATTTTTCCTCATTTTATAATATACAAAGTATTAGCAGTATGCAATAAATATTGAACGTTACACATTACGTAAATTTAAAAGAGATTGATGTGAGGAACAATAAATCCAAAACACACTTATCTGATTCCGCAATAGTATAACAACAATTATCAAACAAGTTCATTTTGATACATTGTTTCAATTTATTAAATGGAAGGTATTTCATACAAACGTGGAGTTTATTGTAAAAATGTATACATTGGGCCAAGAAACAATGGATTACTCAGTGGAGAACAACACATGACACAGTGCACATAACAATTCTTTTAAATGAACTTTCATTCTATTGAACGTTATTAAATTTTCAAAAATAATCTTTTTTTTCTTTAGGGGAAAATTTCTCTTTCTCTCTCACCTTAAATAAATGTGGAGGATTATCTGGGAACAGTGCAATTTCATGTTTGTCTTTTACATAGTTAAGTTAGTGATTGATGCAAATAATGAACAAAGATAGTTCAAGAATGGAGCCTTGACGGAGACCCATAGTGATAGCATCATTTGTCAATTTCACACCATTAACATCAACATTTTGAATAGTCCCACTTAAAAAAGAAATAAAGAGACGGAGAGCCTCATTTCTGATTCCAATGAAACGTAGATTCCTAATCAGAATATTATTGTTAACAAAATTAAGTGCTTTGACAAATCACAAAATACTACAAGTACATCCTTCGAGTCCTCCCAGGCTTCATAAGATTTATTTGGTAATTTGACATCAGCATTGACATTAGATGTGTTCTTTGTAAAGCCAAACTGATTACTATATAATAAATCCAATGTTAAGTAATTCCAACTGAAACCCAGTAAAATTCTAAATTCTATAAATGTATAAATGAACGACCATGTGTTATGTCGTTCTGCTGCATGAGCATGCAACCTGGTGCCTATTAAAGTTGATTATCAGGTGATAGCCAATTTGAAGCCAAAAATCTTTTACACTTAAAAAAAATATTGTTACAAGTAATAAGCAACTCCAATTCTAAATATCTGACCATCAGTCCGACAGACAGATTAAAATTACAATTAATAATATGTATATTGATAGCTAATGGGTAATGTTAGAAATAGAAGGCAACCACAATAGTTCGCATTTTTGATATATAATATCTTTTTCAGAAAAGTAAACCTAATTTGTAATTTTCTTAGGTTGTGAAACAAATAAACATGATGAAAAGTTTATATGTAATAATAAGTTAATCGAGCAAGAGAACTATGCAACATGGAAATTCAGTGTCAAAACATACTTAGAATATGAAAACTTGTGACAATATGTGATGCCGGAAGATATCAAACCAGTCGATTCTAATAAATATATCAAGGCGATAATAATCCAAGTTAATATTGTAGTTAGATCCTTTAAACTAGGTATATACAAATTTATACCAATCGCCAAGGAAGTATGGTAAAATCCACAACGAGTATTTGATGACAACGCTTTGACCTGAAGAATTGGACTTTCAAAGGACTTGGTGAATCCTACTCTAGAATCTCGTGGTAATGTGGAGTCACACATTAACAAAACAACTATTACAGACCACAAGTTACCCAACATTGAATTTGAAGTCAATGAAGAGAGCTTGGGCACCTTAGTTTTGGCAGGTCTACCTGAAATCTGCGCTCCTAAGAAATAAATAAATACCCCTGGACGTATCACACAAATTGAATCTAACCCCCAAGTAAGCAAATTATATGCTTGTGATATGGGTGTTAATCAACGATATCATTACATATAAATACTTAAATAGATACCAGAATAAATTTAATAAACACCCAGACCAGGAATGCAGACATCTAAATGTTCATCACACAAATGCCTGCCACCGTCGGGAATCGAACCCGAGCCTCGCGGTTGGTCGATGTAGTTAGGCGAGTACTCTAGCCACTCGACCAACGAGGCGGTCAAAGAAAGTGAAGCTTGAAAGCTATGGCGCGACGATTAGGACCGATTTTATAAAGACCAAGTTCTTCAAGGAAGTTTGCTACTTACAATATAAAGTAATGTTTACTCGAAGTGACTGTGATGTGCACGATTCCCATGGCAAGTTTCTACATTCTTTAACTCTAAATAATAAGTTATTTTAAAATAGTAGTTCTCAGAAAATAAAGGCTTTCAGTTTTTCACCAACACCAACACTAACCTGACTTGTCCCATCTAAGAATATTTGGCTCCGTGGTCGTGGTCTTTGGATGAGAATCGAAACGACTGAAATTGAGACAAGAAGTCAAAGACGATGAATTTAGTGGAATGTCGTCCGCGTCAGAATACACGAATATATATTAGTTATTAGAAAAAGAAAAGTTGTTTAGAGAATATATGTCACATATAGTCTCTATATATCTCTATAATAGTCAACTAGACGCAGTGTCAGCATTCTTTTAAGGAGATGTAGACATATATATATGACAGAACCAAATTTGTATAATCAAGGGTCTCGGGAATGTCTTTTACATATATTATTATTAGGGTTAAACAAGCTAGCTAGTCGTAGAACTCAAAACTGAACTATGTGCTGCAGTACATAAGGATGAAAAGGTCAAAGTCTGACCCTGTTACCTATGTTAATAAGAATACGTACATTGCTGTATGGGTAGACCATCTTCTTTTTTTAATACCTAATAAAATAGAAAGGGAAAAAATAATAAAAACCTAGGTCTAGCCAGTCGGCGTGTGGGTCTTAATAGTTAATGTAACTAGGGATAAAAACAGCATTATGATTGACCAAGTATATTGAGGATGTATTTAAGAAGTTTGATATGTCTAACAACAAATTATGTCAAACACCAATTGAAGTTGACCTAAAGCTTACACAGAAGGTTGGTGACAAAGAAATAGATTACTCTTATCAATAAGTCTGATAGTGGGTTGTTAATACTCTCAAACGGTTCAAAACGAAGTCAAGGCCTGAACACTAGTGAGCAGTAAAAATGGTACAGCGATTTTTACAAGAAAAGAAAAATGCGATGCCAACTTATACCAGAGACGGTAAATCAGATTCATTATTCATAATTTATTTATTGTTCGAATATAGCTATTTAGTCACAAATTCGATTTGAGCTCTATATTCTGCCTATAAGTCGTTCAATTTGTGAAATTAATACAAAAGATATAAGAGGCATTTGAAACGCAGACTGGGACAGTGATAGCATCGACCGTAAGTTCTACACAGGTTACGTTTTAATTTCCCAGGGCGGTGCATATACTTGATAAGATAAATCTTGGCAATACTCCTAAAATTTCTTCAAAGTTTAAAAAACCCAAATAATCCCAGATATTACAGTTTTTTTTAATATGGATAATAAATAATTTTTAATATGGAGTGAGCGTGCCCCAGAGATTTTAAAACTCCCAATATATATAAAATAAACTGTACATAAAATAAACTAAAACATGGCAAAAATGACATTATCAAAAGTATAAAAAATATTAAAACAACACGATGGTTAAGATTTAAAGTCATAAAAAGTTCTACAAAAAAATAACATTTAAACTTTAAAGTTACTTAGTATGAAAAAGAAACAATTAAAAAACAAAAGCAGTCTTATGCAGTAGTAACTGAACTAACACTTTTTTCTATTAATTTTGAGATCCCATGAATTGAAAACAGTCGTCAAAACAGTTAAACAGAAGAAAATTAAACTTTGCCACTTTTAATAGCTTCTCCTCTAGCTTTGCGTCTGACAACTCATGACTTGTGGTCCTCGTACAACAATTCGAACATTGAATCCAATCTTCAGAAGACTTAGTTTTGTAATATTTTCTGTGCTTCTAATATTTTTCTTTTCATCTATATTCGAAAATTCTTCTTCAGATATATCAGTAATATTAATGTTTTCATAGTCTGTTTCTGAAGGAAACGATGAATAAAACCATTTTCTGTTTTTTTGTTGGAGGTTTGTTTAGTTTTCTTTTTCATTGACAATGTATCTAATTATGCTCGGTCATTGTGTAAATATTCATCAGAAGATGCATCCATTCTATCTTCGTCGTCTATTAAATAATTTTTATTTCCAGGTTTATTTTTCGTTGCTATTTCAGTTTTCTTATTGGTTTCTACTTCGTATTTATTTTTAATCATTCCACTTCAGACAGTTATTCATTTAAATTGGTTATGTTTTTCCAAGTTTACTTTTCCGAGCTTTAACATTATTAATTAATCGTTGATAATCGATGATGATTGATGATGATTTTGTCTTGATCTAAATCAGAGTTTTGATCTTTGTGATTCTTTACGTCATTCCTCTTGCAGATATTATCTTCTTTTCTTTATTATTTGTGAGTTTACCTGTTCCTTTTTGTTTTCTTTTGTTGGTAATGATTTTCCTTTTATTGTTTTCTGTGGAAGTTACAACAATAGCTTTTTGTTTTATTTTTGGTGATAACAGTATAGGTATTTTTGGGATGTGTGAAATAGAAGTGTTTCTTGGTCTCCTGATGATTCATTGAATTTATATGCACTTGAATTAGTAAGGGCTGAAACTTCAGAGCTAATCCTAATTTTTAGTGTTTCAGGGGTGTTACGTATTACGTTTTTTAATTGAGTTAGTTCCAGATCAGATGATATTTCCAAGTGGAAATATCATCGTGGTCTACTGAACTGAATTTATCAACATTAAACAGGTTTTTTTGTAGGTGTTTCGCGAGGAGAATTTACCATTATTTCAGTCACAACGGTATTTTCTTTTATAGAATGACTCATGTTTGGTTCAAAAGATTCGTTTCTAAGCTGTTTGTCAATATTGTTTTTCAATGTTTCGTCCTTGGCATAGCTAATATTGTATTATAAGACTAACAACACAGAAAAGAAACGTTCTGTATGTTTCCATCTTGTAAGTCACAGTATGTTAGTAAGTCGACGTATCTGGACCGGATATCATTTTCATGAACGAGTGTAGTTTCAAAATTTTTCCAGAAATCTTTCTAAAATGTATTTTTATTTCGTTTGTAATTTGTCGAGTCTCTAACTGTGAATGTTGAACTCTTATATAATCAGACAGTGCAAAATAGTGATCTGGAATGATTCTAGGATTAAACGGATTGACAGAGTTGGTAGCAACTTTGCTTCAAGTTTTTCTTATCAACTTAGACACGTCGTAACGTGTCAATTTCTTGTCCTTACATCTCATCATCAAAGCTTTAGCTTCTTGAGCATTATACAACTTTACAGGCCTGAAAAAGGCTCTATCTAAGGGTTGAAGTGCATGGATTGTATGGCTGCGTAGACACAACAGAATGACATAGTTTTCGTTTGCCATCTCAAGAAAACTTCTATAAACCATTTCATGAATATATTAGTCAACAGTAATATATCAACATATACGATGATTTTTTGTTCATGAATCCATGTAGCCGTTGTGGCTTGGAGCTTGGCCGTTGCAGCCGAAAATTGTGGCTTGTTGTAGATGCCCTTGTAAATTGTTACACGTAGAAGGAAGTTGACCAGATCATAACAAGCAATTAATGTGTCATTTTCGCCTTTTTCGAAGCTGGTAAGTGTTGACCTTGTCATTCTCATTGCGTGCGCTTTTTTACACAGTAACTTTGCCTGGATTGTTAAAATTTTTTACTCCAGACCCATCTATATCAAAACGACTTCAGGGTGATTTGAGAAATCATTTTCATCGTAAATGGTAGCTAACAAATTAAAAACTCTTTGTAATCTCGATTCACACAATATGCTCGAGACAAACACAATCCTTCTAATTTTCATTGACTTAATTCAGAGTTGCGATTCATGAATCCAGTAAACCAGGCGTTTCCTGCTGACTCAGACTTTTCTGAAAATGGATTTTTTATATTTAGCTTTTTAGCTAGCTGAAAAGCCATTTTTCACGTCTTTTCTTTCAGGGACGACTCCAGCTCTTTTTAGTTTTTTAATGTGAGCAACTAACTTTTTTTCGTACTCTACAGAAAATACTGGATGACGTCCAAGAGGCACTTTTGATCTACCTGTTCTAAGGTACCTTCTCAAAGTTCGAGAAGGAATATTAAAATGCTTTGAAGCTTGATTCATTCGCATTTTTTTACTTTGTACGCATCGCATTGCTTCATTTAAATCCTGTGCGCTCCAAGAAGCTCGAAGAGTTTTGCGTTTATATTTACGAGCCATTTCTGAAATAAAAATACAATATAAAACAATTTCCATTTAAATTAAATACTGGGGCGTTTTAAGAAACGACCCCAATGACCTCACCAAACATAATTCCGTAATCTCAACTGTTGTAAATCACAAAATTTATACGTGAAGCAAAATCTTTGAACTTCTTTTGAAGAAATCTGCACGCTCGGAGGAGTATGAAATTTGGCACACTTATAGTTTATGTGTAGGAGTAGTGTAGAACGCCAATATTCTTTATAAAGTGCATTAAATCAATAAAAAATTACACATATTGCCATACATTTGACACAAACAAGGTCTTGATAAATAAAGATGGCGTTCTTATTAGAGATAATTAACCATAGAACCCTAATAATGGGTCGAATTTCGACCAATGGGCGACCACTAATATATATACAAATATCCCTGGATAAGTTACACAAATTGGATCAAATCGCTAAATTAAAAAAAATATTAAGTTTTTACTTTTGGATCCACCCTGGTGTATTTTTGTGTTATAGGTATAAGTAAACAACTTTAATAGTATTTCCATATAAATAAATACCAGAATAAATTGAAAATATATAAACGCAGACGCAAAAATTCAGACTGCCCCCGTCGGAAAAAACGAACCCGAGCCTCGAGGTTGGACGTTGGAGTTAGCCGTGTGCGATAGATTACCCCTCGCTCAACGAGTCAGTTCTTGACTTCATGAGGTCCCGGGTTTGTTCCCCAGATGAGGCGACACAAAGAGTTATTTTTTCAATTTCCTAATAAAAACAACATTGTCAGGGTTTGCATCCTGGTCCTATCACAATTTGGAACTTAGCTCAAATTCACCAATAGATGGTTATATTTTAATCGGTCGGTTATATCGTAAACGACGTTTTGCATTCAGTTTACTGTTCACCATAGACAAAACATTGTAATAATAGATTGTTTAACTTAAACGTACTATTCGGGGTGGTTAAACTATAGATTATCGTGTCATCTTGTCTTGCACATGCTATCGAATTTGTTCAATTCGGTATCATTTCTGACGGGATTAGCATCAATGCATTTGTTTTCTACTAGTTGTTGTGATTTTTCGTGGTATGT